>JAMZAV010001909.1:0-127039 GCA_024449915.1 Sweltsa coloradensis
GCGTAATGCATGCTTCAACGGGAGCGAGATAGGGAGCGAAGGACTGCGAGTCGTTTTTAATTATGTATTTCTCGATTTAACACCAATTAGCGAAGTTTTGGGAAGAGTTTGCTACCACGCCATGTGGCATGCAGGAGCCCACGCGCTACGACGACAACGCCATTCCTTGACCACTCTACTGAAACCCATCTAGGCCTAAACTAAACCTATCCAAATTGCTTCCTTTCGATAAACCAAGTTTGAAATCCTCGAAATTCCTTCTACGCGACCACGTGGTGGCCCAAGTTGGCTACGGGACCCAGCGACCCATACCTAACAGGCATATCTCACACTGAGAGCCTACCTAAATCGCTCGTCCTGTAGGCCGGTTTGACGCCCTACACGCCGACCACCCATCATCGTTGGATTGCCCACGCGAGCCAGTGCGTGAGGCCGAGGGAAGTGCCGGGTAAACCATTATCCGAAGAGCAGATCGGTGAGTGCAGACTTCCTACTAGGGGTAAACCGAAGCCGGCGCGCAACCGGAGTCCACCTCCCTAACCTGGGGACGCCGACGCTGGTTTCCGCCTCAAGCCATATTTTCCCTCCCCCCGCCACGCCACGCATCATGAACCGTGTGCAACCACGCTTCACCACGTCAACCATGGAGTCGACAGAAGGACATTGAACAGTGTTGAGTACAAAATTATGTAACAATGTTACGGCCATATTCATTGAATTTGTAACACTATTCATTCATTCAAAGGGGGTTTGTTTTAATCATTGGTCCAATAGTAGTCATTTTCTTGTTAACTATGTCATGTAACCTATGCTTATCTGATTCAATTACATAATCGAATTCCAATCTGCAATCTGCGTACGAGTTGAGTCAGTCCCAGATGTCCTTCATCGTAGGCTACCGCTTGTTACCTCCTTTGTTTATAAGGCCATCAGCCAACCCATAAGTTTAAAACCACTTAGCCTTAGGAACTAGGCTAAGCAGGTGTTCCAGTGCACAGCAGCCGCAGCCAGCCGTGAGCATCTCTCTGAGGACCAGGGGGTCCGGTAAGCCTAGTGTGCTCCGAGAGGTATGCTATTACCCCTCGGAACACCGGTTGTTTCTTGTGCATTGTCATTGAGTTGTCATTTAACAGTTATCCGTGTCGGGACACCCTCCCTGTTATTGTTCTGCAGCTAATTACCAGAACAACGCGTGATAAAATTGATAATTTTATTGCTGGCGCCCAAAACCGAGTAAGGCCCGGTATTTCAATGTCCAGTTAAAGTGGCAAGTAAATTTAACTGACACATAACTTGTTTTCACTATGGCAACCACCAATCAGAAGCCTTGTAAATATTTACTGAGAGGACTAACTGGCAGATAAATTTTAACTAGACATTGAAATTCTGGACCTAAGGAGTGTAGAGTAGTAGCTAAGAAGACAATTAGGTCATCTAGGTACTTTAGTCCAGAGCATAGATACTACTATACCCTCCCCTTAGATGTGCCACTCTCTATGGGCGAAATAAAGAACTCTTTGGAGGCCATTTTGAATCAGTGCAACGCCTAGCGGCTGGCCTGAGAACTTATTGAGGATAGGCGGTATATGCAGTGACCTACTATTTCTACTTTGGTAAATGCAGTCACCTACTATTTCTACTAAATATTCCTTGGAATAAAATGTCGCTACAAAAATAGAACACATGTGTTGGGAACATATTTTATTGCAAATAGCGATTTAAATACACACACACAAAATTAAAATAATTACATAATCACCGAATCACGTAGAAATGACAAAACGCCTGCTTGTTGGCTTGTAGTGGGGAGGTCTTCCATCGTCTTGAGCTTTGAAAATGAAGCAAAATGCACTGCAACAACCATGCAGTCTTTTTCAACATCTGATTGAAGAATCACGAGCCGTTTTTTTCTGAGGTGCTCTCGAGTATAATTGCGAAGTTTATTGTGAATCTTCTGCCAGCAATCTTTGACGATCTTGCTTCTTTTCTTGCTTGCTACGATCGGCAGAGGTGTTGTGGGTATAGGCTAGGAGGCTAGGCCTAGCCTAGGCCTACGACGGGCCCGGCCGCAAAATGAATTTACACAGCGCATATACCTAACAATTACTCGTCTTATAGCCCTTTCTCACCTTTTGTGGTCACTAAAATCACTTTCTATATTGGTTGGGCTGTAGGCCTACATTGCAACGTTTAAAACCAAATATTATGCCTTGAAACAAACTTTCAAATGAAGTTGTGCGCGCCATGTGACTTTCACGTGCGTTTCTAAGACTTTTGTTTTGTCAATATTTTGAACTTGACTAATCGACCAGTCGACGATAAGTCAATAAGTCGTAAAAAAAGCGACGATCACACTCTGGTGCCTCGCCTGAAAACTATACTAGACTCGAAACAGTTGAAGGCACACTACCACACGATTTACCATTGCACTTTCAGCACCCTGGTCCGAACGCCGTGGGGCTTTGTCCAGAGTGTCTAGGGCTTGAACGTCATAATTGACGAACCACCGTGGGGCTTTACCCAGTCGCCAGGGGTCGAGTGTCATAATTGTCGACCATCAGTGGGGCTTTAGTCAGGGTTCGAGGCCCTATCTGTCATAATTGACACCCACTGTGGGGCTCGCGTGCCTATAAGTCAGGTCGCGCAATTGCTGAACGTCATATCACGGTACCGCCTACCGCGCGCGTAATATTCGGTCTGGACCGGCACCTCCACCATCGCCTCACATTTTGCACACTAAAAGGTTCAATTTCGCGATTTAATTTATGTTTTTACCAGTTTGATTCAATTTTGTTCGTTATTTCGCGCTATACATGAAATTTTGCGAAATTAGCGTTTTCAAAATGTGTTTTTTCCCATCTCTAAATGATGTAATTTGTCGACAATATTACATTTTAGGCAATAAAAAGGACATTAAAAAATTTTTGCAAATTTTGTCATCACCATTTTTCACTACCTCTAGTGATAGGTAGGCCTACCATTTAGGCCTTGGTCTGCTTCTGTCGAAAAGTATTACTAGGGCAACAACAGTGAATTGTACCATTTTGCAAGGGATGCAGCCTAACTTAAGTCGAGTTACCTTTGAAGTAGGGATGACATGGCGGAATCGATTCCTGTCTGCATGATTCCTCACTCGACAGATTAAACGTTCACCCATCATATTTTGGGGCGTGGCAAAGCGGTGAACCACGTGTCTACTGTCCCCCCCTCTCCCGCAAGATGCCGATCGTACACAAAGGCAGGCAGTATGGTCAACAGACAATGACGCAACGTTGCGAAATACATCATTCCGTGACAATTTACAGGCGGGCAAGACACGCCTTTACGGGCTCCGCGGAAAACGACCGCAGAAATATCGCCACATATCACAGGTTCCGCAAAAAAGTGACCACAAAATAACAGAGCATAGCCTATAATTAGGCCTAAAAAGTTTTTTCATGGGAATCGATTCTTAGGTCACAATGATCGCTTACAATTTTTTTGAATCGATACCATCCCTACTTTGAAGAATGCGTGATGCCTAGGTCTACTAAATAAGTAGAAATATTTATTTGGCCAATTATTTGACCGGTCAAATTGAAATGATTTGGTTAATTGACAATATTTGACCGGCTTGCCATCTCTAGGTCCATTAGGCTAATAATAATCCTATTTAGGCCTATACTTACTACAAGGTATCCGGAGGTCCAATAATAAGCACTTCCCACTGGTAAATATCATTGTCATCTATTAGACCAGCTGAAAACCCTTCAACAGGATTTTTGTTTAACTCTGAAAAATTAAAAAAATAAGAATTAATTTCTCATTCCCTGCCAAACATTCATTTCCTGAAAACAACCGACAAAGCAGGCAACAGCAATTAGGCTGTACTTCTTTGCACAACTACTTGATACAACTACACGTTCCAACAATAATTTATCAAACTTATGATCGAGAGGCTTGGTGAAACTTATTTTACATTTATAAGACCTAAATTTTGTTACGTTTTATATGTTATGTTACTGTACGTAAGGTTTAAATTACTTTAGAAGATGAAACTTATCGGAACGGAACGGCCACTGTGACCTGTGTGCTTGCTCCAAAGCAAGTAAGCAGATGCGCGCGGTTTTGGCGGGCCAATGAGAGACCAGTATTTATACCAGTGCTCATTTCCATCAGTTGTGGATGTTTTTGAGTGTCAGTATCTACAGTGCATTGTTCAATTATGATAACCATGTCCTTTCAGTAACAATTTTGTCCATTCCGTAACGTTAGTGTCGTTTCTGTTTTTTACCAAATCCAAAGATAATTCCTAATAACAAATCGTATCTACTATTAATTGACATTTGTTGTGGACGATTTTGAATGTTAACAACTTTACATTTTCATATATGGGTCATTCTCAAACGTAATGACCATATTGAAAAAAATGCTTGCAAGAAAAAATTATAACATAAAATTGGATGCCTCCTTAAACAATACATTATCCAATAATTTGTTCTTACAGCCCTAAAAGGGTTTATTTAAAAAAACAAAAATGTTTTACATACAAGCATTTTCATCAATCCAAGTGTACGAAAATGTCATGACTGTTACCGGACATAAAAGTGACAATTGATGTAAGAAGTTATTTATTAAATCTATATTCATGTGCACAATAGTTTTAGTTACATTATCACACAAAACTAATACATTCAATAAAATATACATTTTTATTTTAATCACTTTTTATAATACCAAAATGTCAAGAATGTTACTCAAATTTCAAAACCTGGTAGGCCTAATTAACTTACTAATAATGGACAAATGGCAAATCAAATTTTATCAAGATCACTGTTAGCAATGAAGTATTAATATTATAAATAAGATTAAAAATGTGATTCAGTTATTTTAAACTTTAAATAAGACGATGAGGTGCTGGTTAAACCTTAACTGACAGATAAATGTGTGTATAAAGATGGCGGCTGTAGAGTTTTAGGTTATGTTGGTTCAGTTGATGCTTTGGGGTTGATGTAGTTGACTCTTTTTGATTTTTCTGATGAAGAAGAAGACTGTAAATTTATTAAATTTATTGAACGGCCAAGAAGGCATAATGAATCTCGCCAACGAATTGATAATTTTACCTATTGGGATGACATATTTTTGTATGAGGTTTTCCATGTGTCTGGTAGGCCCTACCTTCTGACAACTACAGACAGGCCTCAATTACTAGGTAGGCCTAAGCCTACATACATGCCCATTAATTGACCTAGACTTGACATAAACCTATTTCCTAGTCCCACATGAGGCCTAGGCCCCAGGCATATTTGGCCTACTAGGCCTATTATTATTATTATTATTAATTTAAAAAAATAGGCTAAGTTAAAAATGAGATGAAAAATTATCAAAATCGCTTTTTTTAATCCTCTGCCAGGTGCCTAATTCAGAGGATTTAAAAAAAGCGATTTTGATAACTTTTCATCTCATTTTTAACTCAGAAGGAATGATCGCATCCCAACGAAAACTAGCGTGGCTGGTAGGTAGGGGAACATGCTGTACCTTGGACATAGTTGTACCTTGGACCATTCAAGATATCTCTGCTATCTTGTGGTAAAAAAAAATAGCTAAAATTTCTAGTTGTCAATTATACCACTAGGTGTCAGACTATACCAAACTGGGATGGTGGTAGAAAACCTAGCATTATTAAAAAAATAATTTGTGTTTTCAACCATTCAAAGTAAATATTTTGCATGTTACTATTTTGCTTTTTAAAGCCTTGAATGATATTTTACTGCTAAAACACTTTATTAAGTCTGAGAACCATGCTTTGATGTATAATTATACCAATTACATAAAACAGGCAACTTAACGTCAAACTAAATTGGAGGGAAATCAAAAAGTTACGTGCTTGGTTGTACCTTGGGTCACCTTATAGTAATGTACCTTGGACCTTGTCCAAGGTACATTTAACATGGCATTTCCTTTACCATGGTAGGCCAATTTGTTTTGTTTCTTTAGATAATGCCACGAAGTAAAGAGGGCAAGGTAAGGGTGAAATTAGTGGAGTTGCGGGGGGGGGGGGGCGCAAAGGGCCGTGGGGGGAAGCATAAAATGCGTTGCCGTTGTCAGCTAGGCCCCCCCCCTCGGCACTTCGCTCCACCCCCCCAACCACACTAACTTCTATCCACTTTTTAGGGTAGGGGGGGGGGGGGCTAGCTGACTACGGCAACGCACTTCATGCTTCCCCCAACCCCCTAACCTAGGTACTTTCCTTTTCGGGGGGGTCTAAGTACCGAATTTTCTTTTTATATTCTATAATTCAAAATGGCTGGCCTTAATAATATTTTTTAGTCAATAGAAATATAACAATACACTCCCACTCTTTAAATATGAAGTACTCACAAGAAAGAAAACATTAAGTAGGCCTATAGGCCTATCCTTCAATTTTCTTTGTAATTTATGTACATAACTCAAGGTATAAATTACATGGTCCAAGGTACGAATTACATGGTCCAAGGTACATCGCTATGCTGTACCTTGGACCACTTTGCACTAATTATTAAAATGGTTAATTTAAAGCAATAATTGTAAAGTGCCATATACAATAAAATCAACAAAGTTTGTACAAGGCATGTTCTAGCAAATACAAAAAAAATAAACCAAAATCATCATCTCATTTCTCCAGAAACCATATAAATGTAAAAAGTGGTCCAAGGTACAGCATGTTCCCCTACCTAAATAGCTCTGATTATGACGTATTCAAAGTTCATTTGACGTTTCATGACGGCTGGGAAACACCCTGAAAACTCAAAAAACGTGTTTTTTTAAACGAGTTACCTGAGTGTATAGTAGGTACCTTATAGCGGGCACCTAGGTAATAGGTTTTGCAAAATAAAAGCTTCCTGTAGACAACCTCAATGCCTACTACTTATGGGGTGGAAATTTGGTGGGAATAAAATATCCAAGGGCTATATTATTGGGCTTAATCTGAGATTTTACCGAATATATCTAAGGAAATCCATGAAAAAAATCTTCAGTAAGGATTTTAAAGTGTGAGTTTTGATCCAGGTACGTCCCAAAATATAGTCTCGATGCGTAGTACGTGAGAAACCTCTATCGGCGAATTACATTAATAGGCCTACATAATATGATTTAAGTGCGCCTAAACGTAAGTACACATATTTTTTACTACATACTCGTAGGTTCATGACCCTACAGATTGTAATAATAACCTTTTTCTGCCATGATTGACTTATACCGTATCAAGTGTGGCCTATTTACTAATTATTTACAACAATGAGACAATCATCAAACATTATTGTGCCAATAGAAAAACGATTACCAAATTATATTGAAAAAATACAAAATTTGACCTTCATTGACCTCTGCTGGCCACAAAATTAATTTAAAACAATAGGGAATATTCCAGTTAATATTTTATATTTTATTTTAATTCTTATTCATGTCTTAATAGTCACTGCACTTTTTTTTATTTAAAAAAAATGTTTTTTGTGTAATTTAAACGAGAAGTAAATTGGACCCCCAGTTTGCGCGCCAAAAACGAGCGTGCGCCATCTTTGGACGGTACTACGTCATAACTGTGCTGAGTCAAGGCCAATTGGAAACTAAATGTACGTATATTTGTACATATTTACATACAGACGGCGGTGCTCGCCCATCCGCTCAACACAAACAACTCCACAAGGATGTACATTTTCACCGTCTTTTGTTTTTCTTTTTTCGTATGTGACAGGAGATTTCGCGAGATCATTGTGATAAAGAATAACGAGCATTTGGTATTGAATTTTTGCATAGCCTAGGACTATCATGGTATTCTTTATCTACAATAGGCTTTAATTAGTCATCAAAGTAAGGTTTTTGAGCGGGGTGTGTGTCAGAACACGAAAGTGCAGGTTAGGGTCGGCAAGTTAAGCCTAGGGCTTGTCAAGTGAGAAATTTTAGTATTCACATACCTATGCCTATATCCTACAGGAACGATTGGCCTAGACTGTTGTATTATAAATAATTTTCTACGTCTAGGCCTAGACCTAGGACTGTTTCAGTTTTGTTTTTTGATTGCAATGTCAACTTTTCTCGTTTTCTGGCTAGGCGTTAAATGTAAAATGTCCGCCATCTGTTTACATTACTGTAGGCTACGCTAGGCGCTGCTTTGTTTAAAACACCGCCGTCTTGATGTATATCTCGATCCTACTATAATACTATTCCAACATCTTTGGTCTGGATGTATGTTTATCCAGACGGCGTTGGATCAACACAGTTCTGACGTCACAGTCGTTTTTGCCGCTTTAAAAAACTGCTGCTTTTAAAACGGCTATAAATCACTGGATTATTATTTCACGGAAAAACAAAGTACATATTTGTAATCGGGACGAAATACTTCTTCTAAAAAATCTATTCGTACAGTATTTGGCGGAAGTGGAATATTCCCTATTGAAATATTATTTTATTTGAAAGACCCTTAAAAAAGCTTTGATTAGACATACCATGGATACTAGGTTTCAAAAATGCATTTTTTTTTAAATTCAATTTTATTATATTTTCATTTAGGGGATGATTAGACCCACCCACCCTATGGGGATTTTAGGGGTTTCTTCATGGGAAATTTAGTTTTTTTTCTGAATCCAATGATGCCAAATTCGCTTCTGTTGCAATTTGTCCTAGGTTCGGCATCAAATTTGCGGACTATATAGGCTACACGCAGTTCAACCCTCAGCAGCTGGCTCCTCTCTTGCATTACAGTAGAGTGAAGAAAAAATTGAGGGAGGAAAAATGCAGACTCTAGGCACAGATAACAGAGTACACTACTCTGTTATCTGTGCTCTGGGTGTTATAGAACGGGCCTATGTAGGCCTATTTGTATAATTAATTGACAACAAAAGTAGACTAGTTTTCTTCTAATGTTTCACTAAAATAATGAAGAGTTTAATCAAAAATAGTTTTAAAAATATGTATTTAGGCCTACTCCACATTTCATTGATAACGGAATTAGGCCTACAGAAAACTATTGCGTTGAAAACAGTGTTAAATGTTGATAATGTAGACTCCCTTGTAAAGTCACCACCATTTTTTCAAAGATTATTTAAATCGTTCGCTGGAGTAATTCCGTTACCAAAAATATATAGGCCTACCTACCTTAAATCATTTTAAATACCAACCAAAATGCCCAACATCCTTAAAGCTTCTCAATAATTTGTATTAGACCATCATTAAGAGTTCTATTAAATTACATGCAAGCATCCTATTTAAATGTATAGCCTAGGTAATTCGCTGCAGGGTAATTCCGTTACCGAAGTTTTAATAGCAGTTTTAATAGGCTTATATGGTACCGGTAGTAGGTACATAATTTAATTATTTTTAACTAGGGTAGCCTAGCCTACCGTATGTTATTTTTGTTTAGTACTAGTGTACTCTATTATCTGTGGTAGTCTACTATTCTTCTAGTTGTTGTAGAAGCTACAAAATAATTTTATTGCACTTACACAGGTTTTCAATAATTATTAACTAAACCATAGACACATAGAAATTCCAGTGTCATTCCGTTACCAGTAAAAAACCTGTCTGAAAACTCATTTTTAAAATAATTTAAAATTAAAATAAACAAGTGCTAAATTTAGTTCCTGGAGTTGACATTTGGGACCTAAAATTATAATATTGTGTAAATATGCATTAGGTAGTCCATAGGCCCAGTGGACGTGGAAAAAAACAAAAACAAAAACAACAAATGTAGGCCTAAACGTTTAAAAAACTTGACAGGGATTCAAACCAACGAACCCTCACACAGTCTTCTAAGTCAAACGTATCCTGCCACACCGCACTGTAATATGCGGACTATAAACATGTTAGGTTGTTGGTAACTGATTGAACATAAAAATAATTTCTTGCCATTCTTACGTCTGAACGTAAAAAGATTTTTTTTTATAGGCCTACCATTCTTAGGCCTACGTTTGAACATAAAATAATTTCTTGCCATTCTTACGTTCGAACGTACAGGCCCATTCACAACCACTTTCCCATTGAATTCCTATAGCTAGCAGAGCAGTGTCGTAGGAACTACTACTCGGAAATATCATCCAATTTTGGATTGTTAACATTGAAAAAAAAATGCTGTGTGCTGTTTTAAAAGTAGGCCTACAAAACATGTTTTATTGTTTTCAAATTTGGTACCTATTTTAACAATAACATAGACCTAGGTAGGCCTACCGTACCGGTAGTTAAAAAACAAAATTACAAATCAAAATGACCCTTAATGGCACAAAAAAATTTTTTTCTCACTTGGAGGGGGAAAATAAAAAAATCTTGTTCTTTAAAAAATCATGCCAAAGAAGTTGAAAAAATGCTATCAACTACTGAACACATAAATACACTAACAATTCAATCCACTATTATGTTCCTGTTTACCCCAGCAGTATAGGCCTAACACTGTTAATTCTGATATGTTCCCCATTAGGGCCTACCTCAAATTGTTCCTTTCTACCCCAGAAAACATTGATGCTGGGGTAAAGGGGAACAAGGCTAAGTTCAAGGGGATGCTTAACATTTAAAAAAATAACAAAATCACCTAGGGATGGGACGTTTAAACGTTTCGTGGACGTTAGAGGTTATTAAATTCGCAAAACGTTTAGTAATTTTTTGGACGTTAGAGGTTATAGGGAACCTAAGTTTTGAAGGCGGGAAGGAAATTGGTTCTCTCTGGTCTCAGCGCCCATAAGAATTAGCATGGTACGAAAATGTAACTCGCCGTATCTTTTGACTCGCGCAAAAGAAATCTAAACCAATAACATCACAAGATGCATAATTCTGTGAAGAAGATGATGGCATTCTACTTTGCTCGATGACGCTTCCTAAATTCAAACTATTATGAGTTAAATGGAACCATGTTTGCGCGCTGTCGCAAATGTACTCTGACTGAGCGGCAACCTAAGCGAGACGCAGCCACGTTGTGTGCAGCTGTGGCATCCTCGCATACCACGCGCCTGTCCATGGTTACTAAATGTACTTCGCATTCAAGATTTTGTTGGCACATTAAAGGATATTTTATTAGTAATGTATAATCTAGTACAACCCAGTGACCTCACAGTAGCCACAAAGCAAGTCGGATACCAAATGTTATGCTGATGCCACGGACAAAATGTTTTTACGTGTTTTTTCATGAGCAGTTTGGAAGGTTTGGCAACAGTGTAAATGTAGAGTTCACTTCAACTCAAAACAAATGTCATTAATATTTGTGATAGAGCAGAGTTATGTATATCCACGCAAAGAGGAAAGATTGTAGTTTCTTATAGTATGAATATATTTCCGGTCCGTGGTCGGGTTCTCGCGCTATCGCTTACGAAACATTTAGCACGGGTTAATCGCCTATACCACGATGACCGGAGAGAACCGGACAACGCCCACTTAGGTTCCCTATTAAATTCGCAAAACGTTTAGTAATTTTTTTTTTTTTAAATGAAATGTTTTTTTTATCACTTTTGGAGTCTACACAAACACGGACTAACAGATTACGCCGATAATTTTCTAAAAATGCTCAATTTTGGTGGAGGTGCCGGGTCCCAGGCTGTATTAAGACATCTTGTCTGTTACATGGTGGAAGTGCCGGGTCATTAAATGCAAGAGTGAGAATAAAACCGTTGTTAATTATTCGTCGGCCTGTCATGAGACAAAGTTACGATTTTTGTTATTAAACCTAGGCCTCTGCCTACCTATTTTTTTTATTTTTTTTTAGAAAATAGGGTTTAGAACGTAATGTTTGAACGTGATTAGTTCAAGGGGTTAAACGTTTACGAAATTAAACGCTTTTTCCCATCCCTAAAATCACCATTATGTGGGTAGGCCCTACCTAATTTAAGGGAAGTTTTTGAAACCACACTTTGTGGATTTCAAACAGTAGGCCTAGGCCTACACTTAAGGAAAAAATACAAGAGTGAAGAGTGATTAAAAGTGTTAAAACATGAAGCAAACTTTTTTTGTTAGGTTGGTACAAAAACAAAATTTACATGAGCCACGATTTGAAAAAAATGATTTTATTTACTACCACGATTCAGAAATTAAAAAAGTCCGCCCCAACCGGGAATCGAACCACGGATCGCCCGCATTCCAGACAGGCGTCTTAACCACTAGACCATCTGTAGGACCGTAGGAGATCCGTGGTTCGATTCCCGGTTGGGGCGGACTTTTTTAATTTCTGAATTGTGGTAAATAAATAGGGTTGCACAATGTCAATTGACCGGTCAAATGACTGGTCAAATACTTTTGGTCAATTGACCAGTCAATTGACTTAAAGATAACATGTGTATATTGCATTTAAAAATTAAAATTATTTGAATTTTTTATATTTGAATTTGAATTGTTATGTAAACAATAACATTTCTTTCTTTCTTTTTCAATTAGGCCTAAAAATGTTTTAATTAGGTAATATTTTATTTTAATTATTATTTATTATGTAGTTATATTATGAATTAGGCTATAATAGAAAAATAGAATATAATAGCTTCTGGGTAAGCTGAAGCTGAATCGGAGAAAGGGACTGATGACAGCATCGACGATGATGATGACGATGATGATATGCCACTTAATATGCATTTAACAAACTTTTAAATAAAAAAAAACTTTTGTCACATTTAAAAAAATATATATAGGCCTACTAATTATTTAATAAAATAAAATTTATGATTTTTTACATTTGACCGTCAATTGACCAGTCAATTGACCAAATTTGAATTTGACCGGTCAAATCCCATCCCTATAAATAAATAAATAAAATCAATTACACCTATGGGAGTGTTTCCCGATTAACCAAATCGAGAAATTGAAAAAAATGCTTATTTTGTAGGCCTATTTGCCCTGTAATGAACCTAAATCAATTTAGGGGGTAGGCTACTTCTTTGGTTGGGGCGGTCCAACTATCTTTAGGCTGCGCCACTCCTCGTTTCTAAAAAAATACTCTAGGCCTACCTACAAAACCTTTAACGTCACTATTTTTCGCCGTACTTTCAACACAAAAGGACTTTCGTTTGAAATCGCAACGTTAAAGGTTTTGAAGGTTATTTTTGTTGTTGGTTGTTGTGTTGATAGTTGGACCGCCCCGGCCGAAGGAGTGCCATTTAGGGTAGATACTTAGTAACATTACATAGGCCTAGGTTTTTATTTTTTCCAATTCAAATGAGAGAATTACAGCCCTTGTTCTCCTTTTTTACCCATTGTTCCTCATTACCCCTACCTCCCCTATGCTTTGTCATTTCCTAAAAAAATAAGGTTCAAATAGACTAAAATGGGCCACTTCTCGTGCATTTTTTTTAGTTATTAGATAATTAGATCGCAGATAGTTGCTGTAAAACATCGTTTCGAGTCCAAGTGCAGTTAAAACATGACGAAATAACTGTAGTATGGTGAAAATTTTGGACTCCAGTAAGTCATATCCAAGTTAGTTAATTAGGCCTACCTACCGCTAGCGGTAGGCCTACTTAGGCCTACGTAGTTGGTGTGACCCAACTTTTCAATACCGTTTTTTTCAACTAAAATCAACATAAACACTCACCATTGATGAAATAAGTCAAGAACAACTCATTGTGTACTATTTTATTACATTCCAGCACCAAAAATCTAAAATAGAATCATCACGTTTTTGGTGTAGAACAGTAACAAAAAAAAAAAACTTCAAAACCTTTAACGTCGCTATTTTAAACGAAAGTACTTTTCCATCAAAAGTCATTTTCTGTTTTAAATAGCGACGTTTAAGGTTTTGTAGGTCGAGTAAAAAAAAAAAAAATTTTTTTTTGAAAAGTTGGGTCACACCAACTTCGTAAGTAGGCCTACCCCGCTAGCTAGGCGAACGTGAAGAAAAGTTGAGAAAACTTCAACATTTCAATAATTTACTTAGGGTGACGTGGGGTAAAAGTGAGACATGTCAAAAAGTGGGCTAAAAATGAGACATTGGTTAATTATATGTTAAATCGTTAATTTAAACATATATGTTGCATTAACATGAAAACTATGTGCATAGTCTATGTATTCATATATATGTGGTGTAATGGTACTTGCTTTTTTTCTTAAAATTATTTTCACTTTTCATATGCCCTTGTATTTTTTAACAAAAATCTTTTTTTATACTTAAACTTTTGACAAAATTCTGAAAATTAACTAATGACCTAAATATAGGTGCATGTAGACATTTTTAATGAAACATATCTAGACCACAAAAATTTAGGTAGAAACCGGAAGACTGTGCACCCCAAAATGTATAGGGGGGGGAAAATGAGACACCATAGGGAAAAAATGAGACACCTTGATGGGGAAAAGCAAAAAAGTGAGACTGTTGGCTTTACTTTCAATTGAAATTTTATAATATATAGTAGGCTGTGCACATGAACAGTTTGATACACTGGTTAGTCTTCATATCGTCTGAATCCTACATTGTTAGAAAAATATAGGGCTAAGGTCTTTAGCCTAAAGAAAATCGTTAAACTCTGGTTGAGAACAATGTTGAAGAAAATATGTCGAATGATGAAGACCTGCAACAAGAGATTCCTAGTAGTGAGGACACCACTAGCTCTGTTAGGCCTAGGCCTACTCAAGATCTCCAATCTGAAATAAGTAGGCATACCCTTGAAATATCCCATTGCCAGTATTTGGAGTTCAATTAGACCTAGCAGTGACGACGCCTAAGTCTTTTGAAGACTTTTGCTTAAAAAGATTGGTCGTACACCAGCACAGCAAAAAACCAAGTTAGGAAAATTGATATGAACGCAAAAGTAGTAACGACTGAAAAATTCCTAATTTCAATAGAAGAAAGGAATGCTAAAAAGACAAAAGTAAAGAAAAATAGTTGCTAAACCACCTCCTAAAAGTGAAAAAGGTCAATCAAAGAAGCCAAAAAAAGAAAAATGTATTGGTTGATATTGATGAAACTGATGACGACTCTTCTTGGGTTCCAAGTGGAGATAGTTTGGATGATTTCAAAGCTAAACTGACTGACGAGGAAAAACAAAACCCTCAGGAAGTTGAAATGATTGACGAGGAAGAAGAAAACTCCCAGACTACACCACCGGTTAACACAGAAATTATGCTGGCAGTGGATGACTATTCTAGTCCGTTTTGCATCTAAAAAGACTATTTACTGCTATCTGTGTGTAGTGCAAGAAATTATGAATGATAACGAAGCCTCTGTTATGGCATTTCGTATGGTGAGTGACAGAAAAATATTTTGAGCTGAAGAAAATGATACAGCTACAAACTATTCAAACAAATCACTACGATATAATAAAGAAAATTGTCCACACCCAAAGTGGAGTTACGTGGAGCGAGAATTAAATACCAATTTAAGGATGAAGTAGATGTTTATGAAAAGCCATAGGCCTTTGCTTAATAACAGAATCCACTTTACTTATGTGTAAGACTGATATTTTTCAATTTTGTTTTGCCATGTAGGCCGTAGTCCACGTAGGCCTAGGCCTACAAGCAGAATTTGATTTAAATAGTACACTGTTTGAAGAGATAGGCCCCCTTGCCTATAATTTTTAATGTTCTGCTTATAACTTTATTTCTTTTGCGGCAACTTACTGCTGCCAGATGCACAGAAATTCTGTATCAAAGTTATACTTAAATAGTTAGTGTTGGAAGATGTTATCAGTATTCAAAAAGTGATGTTGGATATTCTCACTTTTCTTTGTGAATGTTCACTATTTTTTTATTGAAAAAGTATAATAAAAACCTGGTTGAAACTAATGGCAGTGTAGGCTATCATATTTGGACCCCCTGTCTCATTTTTTGCCTCATAACACCACACCTTCATTTCCTATGGGAAATATATGTGCTGGAAGTCTGTGTCTCATTTTTTCCCTATGGGTGTCTCATATTTCCCCGTTTCTGAGGAAAATTATGAGACACTCTGTGACAAGCACAGTTTGATATGCTGATCATGTTTGAGTGTTTGCCCACTGAAATTGAATTGATAAAGGTGTACATTACCACATTAAGTAGGAGCCCTAACTTTGTCCTCAATATTGTACCTCCTAGAGTTCAAATTATGCGATTTTGTCTCATATTTACCCCACCTCACCCTAACTTTTGTAATTGGGGTAGGCCTATGCGCAAAAGCCTTAAAAATACTTATCCAAATCAACTCGAGTCGTCAAGATTATTCACCATAGGCTATCAATCAATATTTTAGGCCTATTTAGGCTAAATTTAAGAGAGTATAGGACACGCGTTTTAGGCAAATTGCTGTTCGCTTGGCCGACTGACACCACAGGCGTCTGAAATTTTGAACATAGGCCTATGTCACGTATGTGGAAATATAGGGCGCTGCAGTAACACATTTTCAAATTTTGTTTTAAAAAATTTATAAAAAATTAATTAATTTTCACAAATTTTGATTTTGTTAAAATCTATAAAATTGGCTCCATTCGTGATTTTTTTCTGGCTGATTAAGGCAAAATTTTGAAAATCTATGACCACAGGGCCGTCCATGTATGCTTCATTGACAAATTTGCAAAGTTTCATATACGTCGGATGCATCTTGGCCGAAGGCCGAGCGAATAGCTATTTTCTAACTGCCAAATGTGTCCCATTCCCTCTTAAGTGATTGTCTGATGTAATTTTTATGCACTAATTTTAGTACACTAGGCCCAAGTGATTGTGAATGGGCCTTAATAATATACACTCCATTGATTTGTTTCCATTGGCTTGCTTGTTGTAGGCCTAGTTGCTTCACGAGCTACTGTGCATCACAGTTCACAGCCCTGAATTATCGTTATTAGACCGTTATTGGGCAATTGTGCATCGACCTTAGAGGTCAGACGGGAACGAAAAACTCGCAAAGTTAAAGGGCTTTAAGAACAATAGCCCGTGAAGCAGACGGGAATAAACTTATAGCAGGCCGTGGACAACTCTACTGATTGGGTCCGGTAATGTACGGAACAGGAACGTTACGACATGTTAAAACTTCGCGAAGTTCCCGTTCTAGTTATCGGGAAACGGAAACCGTAGTAGGCGGACGTGGGTATGGCTAATACTCCCTAAAAAACCTTTAACGTCGCTATTTTTTTAAAAAAGGGTTTCAACAAAAAGTATTTTCGCCTAAAATAGCGACGTTAAAGGTTTAAAAGGGTGCCCTACTTAGTTTTAAAAACGCAATTTAAAGGGTTTTTGTAGGGGGGAGTATTACCCGCTTTTTAATCCCACGTGCTTACTACGGGTTTTACCGGAAACTTGTGCTTGTGTCGTAAGTGAACTGAGAAAACTTTCTTCCCGTTACGCTAGAGGGAAATTTGTCATCGGCCTTAAGGGGGCCCCCTAGGTCCAGCTAGGCCGGTTGACCGGTTGAAGAATACAAAGCTAGGCTAGGCTATAGCCAGGCCCTTGGCCCCTAGGCCAAGACCCTAAGCCAAGAAGATTAGGGCAAGGGCTAGGGCCTAGGCCTAGGCTAGGGCCTAGGCCCTATGGTAAAAAATGTTATTTCAACATTAATTAAGCACTGCATCTTAATCATAAAATCTCAAGTAACATGAACATATTAAAAACAGTTTGATAAAGATGGTAACGCTGGTAATAAGTATGAATCAGCTGGTGGTGACAAATGCAAACAAGGTTTTCAGACAGAGCGAGGTCGTCGGTAATCATGCACGAAATTTCCATACAAAGAACAATCTTTTTGGAGATAAATTCAGATTATATAAAGTAAAATAAAATCTATAACATACCTGCTAACTGTTTCCTTAATAGAAGAGCTGACTGTGGCTCTGACATGAATGTGGGAGTAGTTCAAATTTATTTAACAATTGGACAATAAATTTACTCCCTAGAAAGATGGCTATGGTTTCGAAAGCTTGAAGGCCGCATGCGCGACAGATGCAACTGGAACAAAAATCCACTTCCGTTGTTTGACGACAGTGAGCTTGCGTCTAGCAGGCTGTGGGAACGCACAGACAGCAGCGCTACCATTGTCAAATGTATAGATTTTTTTTGGCAGTAACATTTTTTTTTGACAATTGAAAGGATAGTGCAATAATTGTTTTGTTACTTGGGCAAGTATTATTCGTTATAACAAAAATATAGTGAGTATCATCTAAAAGCTTTGTAAATGGGCATGCCTACCTAGTGGCCTAGTGAATTTTGGGTTTTGCCCTAGAGTAGGCTAGACTAACAATGTCAGCTGGGGAGTAGGCTAGGCCTAGGCCCAGGCTAGGGCTGCTAACTGGGCCCAGGCCTAGGTAGGGATGCCGTGAAATATCCCAACTAGGTTTATTTTATACACAATAGTGGTAGGCCTGGCCCTGGCTAAACCCTGAGCTAACTAGGCTACCCAGCTTCAGCGTTGGCAAAGGCCCGGGCCTAGGGCCTAAGATAAAAGGGCAAAAAGTGTCTAGGCCCTACCTAGGAGGGCAGTTGTTTACTAAAAATCAATTCACAAATTTCCGGTAAAAGTTTGGGCCCAAGGAAAGGGAAATAGTGTAATCTCGTGTTTTTGTTGTTGTTGTCTAGCTGCAGTTGGTCAAGGACGGTGGCAGGTTCATCTCTTTAATTTTCGGGAAACCTTTTTGACGTACCGGTATATTTCTCATATTTTATCCTTTTAGTTTTTGTTCCTTTTTCCCTTACTTCTCTTTCTTTCCCTTCCCCTAACTCCTTTGGCTGTTTCTTAATCTTTATATCCTCCTCAGTTTCCTTTTTATTGGTAGCTGATTAGGCCTAGGGTCCGTTGGGAGTGGCCTAATTGGGTGAGCTTGGCTTGAAATTGTTTGAGGGTTTTTTTTTTTTTTCCCTGCTTCCCCACACCCAGACCATTCCAAACAACCCCTGTTCTTGCCATGAAGGGGTATTTGCCCACATCTGTCTTATTATTCCCCTCCAATTCCCAAAATGATCCCCTCTAGCCAGGGAGTGGCCCAGTCAGCCCTTTTAATTTTTCCCCATCCCCCATGGTTCCTCGAATCCGTATAATTTACTCATCCGATCCCCTCCTTCATCCTCAAATTTCCCCACCCTAGGCTATATAACCATTAGCTACACTTTTGAAACTCTTACTGTTTCCCCTTAATCACCCCCTCCTTCCAAGTTTTCCCCTTTATTCATTATCGTCTGGCTGCCTTCTTCCCCACGCTTCCACACCGCTAGTCGTGCTTCCCTGTAGGGTCCCATACCGCACAGCATACTCTAGAGTCGGTCTCACCAAGGTTTGTAGGCAGGGCCCTTAAGCTCCCCACTCGCCCCCTTAAGTGTTCTCAAAACAAAATTAAGACATCTAAAATCCTTTCTTAGTGTTTGCTTTCACGCTCTTCCCAGTTTGTTGCTGGTGTACCCAAATCCCCCAAAGGGTATTTGATGCTCACCCCCCACTCAAGATCTCTACCCATTATCTCTATCCCTCCTCATTCAAACCACAATCCCCTTTTTTTTTGGGAACCCCACCCATTTTCACTTATCAATATTCAAAAATCATCCTTTTCTTACCCAAATTCCCAGAAACCCCCTATCATCCTAGTTTTCCAAAGTTCTCTAATTTCTTATCACCCTGTAGATGACGCAATCACCGCAAACAGCCCCCTTAACTTTCGATGCAAGCACAACAAAGTTTTTTCCCTTATTGTGATTGTTTTTTGGGCTATGTGACATGGGTAGGGTTAGCCTCCCCGAAAACGGTTTCCAAACCGGTTCTAGGCGGCCTAAGGGGGCCCGGTTCCGACTTGAATTTTTTATACAAAAATCCATAGGCCCCCATGCTGTTTGGGGATTATGGTATAGCGCCCCACACAAAAGCACCCTTTAGCCCAGAAAACAATTTTTTTCTAAAAAATAGGTTAGTGAATGGGGGGGGGGGGAAGCGCCCTGGCCCCTGGGGGTCCAAGCGCCAAAAAACAACCTGACCGTCTCAGGAAAAGGCGGTAGGTTTAGCGGTAGACTTTAGCCCCAGGCCTACGGAAGATTTACGACCTCTAAACCGAAACTACGGACAAATTTCGTCTACAACTAAGATGAAAATTTCTACAGCCAGCCTTTGACTAAATTTAGGGGTTTTGCTCCCCTAAATACAGTAGCGCAATCTATTTTTTAGGATTCATTACTTTTCGGGGTGTGGCATGTACGTTTTTCAGGCATAATTTTTGATTCAAATTTTCTATAAGCCTTTGCTTAGCCAGAATGTGTTTTTAGAATTGACTTGACCGAAAAATTTCTGCATCAAAGCGATGGCATGTGGGCTACACATGGCCTAGAATAGTCGAAATCGCTTTACTGCACCAAAAAGTCTAAGTAGTAACCCTAGGCCTGAAGAAGAAAGGGGAGGGGCTTACGGGATTCATGTTGCCGTTTTTCTACGCAATCATGAAGGAAATTGAAGGGCCAAATAAATACAAAAACTTTTAATGTTTCTATTTTAAATATAATGGACTTTCCCAAAAACTTGTATTGCATCAAATTATAATTTTGCATCAACAAAACACGTCATTGCAGTCAGGTTGTCAGAACAGGAATGGGGGCCGCCGCGCCGAAACCGCCGTCCCGCGAAGATTCGGATACCTTCGATTATTCCGCAGATCTTCGTTTTTGCTACGGACGATTTGTTTTGTTAATTTGTCCGTAGCCTACGGTTAAATAGCCCCTTCGTAAAAACAAAAAATCTTGGCAATAATAATACGAGATCTTGACACTACAATCTTGCCAGCATTTTTCAGCAGGGAAAGCTGCATTTTCTTCTATAAGCTTGCCACTAGAGCATTTAAGGCTGGCATTTCTAGGGTTAAGCCGTTAAGCAAAGCGGTTATTACAGTAGGACCTATTTGGTTTCACAATGGCTATGGTGTTTGTAGGCATAGGGCCTAGGCATAGTTGACACGTTACCTTGTGACTTGATGACTTTGTCACAGATTGCTTTTTACCCCGTTGCATCTTAGGGGCGGGGGAGGGTGCACATGTGGTCACTGTTACCTAATAGACTGCCTGCCCAACAATATTAGATTAAATATTGGGTTTTCAGTGTTGTGTTATTGTTTATTTCTCCCGCAGTGACTATCTATCCGGGGGCCCAGACTTTAAATCCTTTCGCTACTAGGCCTATTCCTCTTAATCCATTTCCCTCTTGCCTCGTCCTCATCTTCCATGCTTGCCTTCCTGCTCCTATCTTTGGTTTCCTCTTTTTTTGTGAATTCTAAATAGATAGGCCTACTCCGGTTCTTCTTAGTGTAAACAATGGTGTTAATTTGAAGGAAAATAGTAAATTTTGGCAAAATTTGGTTTTGTTATTATTTTGGGGCTTATTTTGGTGTAGGCCTATAGGCTATTGAGATTTTGTGTTGTAATTCTGAGTTTATCAGAAATTCAGAAATATGCAAAAATGAAATGCCCTCTATCTAGGCCCTATCCTACTTATTGTGTGTTGCTTGCTTCAGCTGGAAATGCCGCACATGGATCCAAGTGGCACCCACGGTGCGCATCTGCCCCGGGCCTCCAGCAGTGGAATGTTCCCCATGTTTCGCAGTGGTTTCGCAAATGGTCTTCTGATGACGCATACAGTTTTGGCTCCAGGAGGTAGGGCCTATGTCTTACTGTTATTACTTATTAACTTTGATTAGGACTATTTCCTCACTGGGTTTACGACTTTACGTAAACGATGCTGCAAAACTCAGCCAAAGCATTGCCTCCTTTTTTAAACCCTTATGAAATTATCCAGTCTCAAAGGTAAGGTAGGCAGTATGCCTAGGGCCTATAGGCACTACGTATTACTTTTTTAGATTGATCAAATTGGTGTGAGTGAGTGATGTTTTAGGTCATCTCTTCATGTAGCCTACACCAGCACTCGTCAACCTCATTTTATCTACTACCGGAACCACTATAGATGGGGCGTTTGAAAAGGGGTACCTACCTACCCTTTTAATTTTCACCGGAAATTAACGTTCAGGATACCTATTGCCACTGTAGTGACCTACTTTATCTACTAATTGTACAACCTGACATTTTACTTATCATCTAGAAGGCTGTGACTTCCAACCACCAGCCAATTGTTATGTTAGATCATTGTTGATGAGAACAAATGAATAGGTAACTTCTCATCTGCTGTCTTGGAAAGAAGTTGTGTTTTTCTGTAGTTTGTTCCAATATGAATCTTAATAAATGTTATTATTTAGCTTATGTCGTTTTCCATTGGCCGCACTCAGGTCGCACTAGTGCGCCCTAGTGCGCACTGGATTGCCACTTGTCTTTTCATTTGTTCAGTTTTGTAATGTTATTCAAATGGAGGTTGACAACAATGACATCTCTGCACTCGCCGAGTGTGCGTGCCAATGGAAAACGCCATTACTCAATACCTAATGTAATCATTATGACTTCCACACCACCAAATTTTTTCAAATAAAATTCTAATTGACAGATAGGCAACCTAAAGGCCAGTTTACGGTTGACGGCAACGTGGGGAGACGTGAACGCGAAAGATAACACACAGCATTCACAGCTTAACGTTTATGATTGACGGAAAATACAACGGGAATGGAGAACAGAGCAGCCAAAGTTCGTCAAGTCCCAACTTTGGCGTCTAGATTCATGTGCCGTTTGGCGATGTGATCGTTGCGCATTGCGCAAATGCTTTTGTACTCGCCTCGTGACAGAACAAAAAACTAAACAAACATAACCTACAACGTCTGCTTAGATATCTAGGCACTAGGGTTTCATTAGACGTTTTATTTATTATTTTATTTGACTAACGAAGTGGTCCCGATTTCCGTCAATCGTAAACACCTCGCTTTCCGTTTCCACCACATTCGCGTTTCCATTCACGTCTCCCCACGTTAACATCAATCATAAACCAGCCTTAAGCCTTCTTAATGATGATCAACTTATCAAATTATAACAATTCTCAGGAGCCCTACTTAGTGCATCAATAATCATGATTCATGACTCATGAGTAGGCCTAGCTAGGGGAGGGCTTACGTAATGTAGGCCTAAATCAAAAGTTGTATTTTAGGGTAGGGCTACTTAATATTGAAGAAAACATTTATAAATAGGCCTTTAAACCAATTTTAATAAGGTTGGTGACATGTTTAGTTTAGGTTAGGCCTATTCTACGTCCCACCCCTATTCATAGTTTTTCTTAATTTCTGGTGAGATGGATTGCGATTTATTTTGCTTGATCTAGGTGCCCGTTAAGGTGCCGCAGCGAGCCGCGGTGCGCTACACACTCGGGCACCTTAAATACAGCAATCAGAGTTGGGGTGATTTCGAGGTTAAAAACTATCAAAATCAAGGGGATTTAGGCCTAGGTACCTGACAACACATGCCAAATTTGGTTGGTGTACGAACATTCCTTCTTGGTGAAAAAATGACTTGAAACATGCTCAAAATCACTTTATGGATGTTAGTTACTACTACTGACACCTGTCTAATTCGTCAGTTTCAATTGCCCAGCTATTATGACCAAACGGGTGGGCTACGACGTTCATATTTTACTAATTCGGCAGTTTCAATTGCCCAGCTATTATGACCAAACGGGTGGGCTACGACGTTCATATTTTACATGGACATTAAGGTAATAGTGATGTAGTTCCTTTTGAAAGAAAAAGTTGAAAAAGTTTGCTGGAAGGCTTCCAAATAAAGGTTTTAATATAAGCCTTATACAGGCATACAATCAACAAGTAACTATAGTTACTTGATAATGATCGCCTACATTGTTTACAAAAAGCATGTCTTTGGGAGACAAGATATTTTATATTCTATTATTGTTAAAAAGTAATTTCATAGCAATTAAATCGACTTTGATAAAATTATTATATTTTAATTTTTAACAAATATTTTTGCAATGGAACTTGAAAAAGTAATGAGATCCCACACAACAAAAACTTGTAAAAATACAGCCAAACCTTACACACTCAAAAGAAATGAGATCTAAAAAAGGGCCAAGTTCATCTACCCTTCCACACTTACGCATTCTTAATTCATAAACGTACAGTGTCCCGTAACAACATCCTAGAAAAGCTTGGCAAAATAGAATTTGCATGACCATTACGTTTAAATTATTTAGAAAAAAATAATTTGGATGAACTATTATGTTTAAATTAATAGTAGTTGCAAATTCTATTTTGCCAAGCTTTTCTAGGATGTTGTTACGGGACACTGTACGTTTGTGAATTAAGAATGCGCACAAATGTGGAAGGGTAGATGAGCTTGGCCCTTTTTTAGATCTCGTTTCATTTCTTTTGAGTGTGTAATGTTTGGCTGTATTTTTACAAGTTTTTATTATGTGTGGGATGTTAGTTACTACTACTACTACTACTGACTACTGCAAATTCCTCAGTTTCTACTACTACTACTACTACTGACTACTGCAAATTCCTCAGTTTCAAATGCCCAGAAATTCTGACCAAACGGGTGGGGCTACAACGTTCATATTTTCATGGACAATAAGGTAATAGTGATGTAGTTCCTTTTGAAAGAAAAACTTAAAAAAGTTTGCTGGAAGGCTTCCAAATAAAGGTTTTAATTTAAGCCTTATACAGGCATACAATCAACAAGTAACTATAGTTACTTGACAATGAGATTGCCTACATTGTTTACAAAAAGCAAGTCTTTGGGTCACTAGATATTTTACATTCTCTTGTTAATTGGTAATACCACAGCAATTAACTCGGTTTTGATAAAATTATTACATTTTAACAAATAATTTTGCAATGGAACTTGAAAAAGTAATGAGATCCCACACATAATAAAATCTTGTAAAAATACAGTCAAACCTTACACACTCAAAAGAAAACAGATCTAAAGAATGGGCCAAGCTCATGCCCTACCCTTCCACATTTGTGCATTCTTAATTCATAAACGTACAGTGTCCCGTAACAACATCCTTGAAAAGCTTGGCAAAATAGAATTTGCAACTATTAATTTAAACGTAATGGTCATGCAAATTCTATTTTGACAAGCTTTTCAAGGATGTTGTTCCGGGACACTGTACGTTTATGAATTAAGAATGCACAAATGTGAAAGGGTAGATGAGCTTGGCCCTTTTTTTTAGATCATTTCTTTTGAGTGTAATGTTTGGCTATATTTTTACAAGATTTTGTTATGTGTGGTATATAGCTACCAGTACGTACTTCTGCCTCCTTCATTAAATCATTTTATCATATAGATCCCATGATAATCCTACAACAACTAAGCCCAAAAAATACAATGTTTTTCAACTTCCACATTGAAAGTTCTAATTTATTTATTTTGAGCTATTTTTGTTGTTTTTGTGATTGCAAATGCAAATAAATAAAAAAAACATTGTTGTATTGTGTCATAAATGCCATTAAAATATCCAGAATTTTTGTAGTGTTGAAAATACACCTTCTATAAAGCACAAATTATAAAAATGCCCTACAGCTGGCAATTTGGGGTGAATGGTTATCCTCCCCCCCCCCCCCCCCCACCACCACCACCACCACCACCACCCAGGTCATTCCAGATTTTATAGTTGGTCCGCCCCCAAAATGGGGCTAGAACCGTGCCTCCACTTCATTACATTGGAGATCCATTAGGGATGGGAAAAAGCGTTTAATTTCATAAACGTTTAACCCCTTGAACGAATCGCGTTTAAATGTTCTAAACCCTATTTACTAAAAAAAAAAAAAACTTTTTTATTTTTTATTTATAAATTTAGGTAGGCAGAGGCCTAGGTTTTTTAACAAAAATCGTTATTTTGTACTTATGACCAGCCGACGAATAATTAACAATGGTTTTATTCTCACTCTTGCATTTAATGACCCGGCACTTCCACCATGTGTAACAGACAAGATGTCTTAATACAGGAACAAGAGTAGTATGACGGAATGGCTAATTTTGCACCAATTGTTGTTGTTGTTGTTCAAAACCATGCAAAATCACTAGCAAATCAAAAATAAACACGCGGAAACCCACTTTTACCGACAATTTAAAAAAAAACAATGAAAAAACGTAGCGAGGAGTGACGCGGTCTAGGCCTAAACATACCTGCTGAGATGTTGTACTCACTGCAAATCACCTTACAAGAACATAATAAAAAAATCCAAAATAGAATCATCACGTTTTTGCTGTTATAGTAACAAAAAAAAACTTCAAAACCTTTAACGTGGTTAACGAAAGTCCTTTTGTGGTGAAAGTCCTTTATATTTAAAATAGACCTAGTGTCGTTAAAGGATTTGTAGGTGGAGTATTTTATGAAAAAGGTTGGTAGGCCTAGGCCTAGTAAGTAAAATCAAGACGTAAATAGAAAACATGGCGACCAAATGACAGTGAAATGAGCGAGTGTTTGTGTTCAATCTGTGTTCATTATTGATTATTCTATAGGCCTATCATTATTGGTATATTTTCAGAGTGATTAGTTAAAATAAGTCGTTAATAATGAGTTCTTCATTTATTTCTCATTTGAAGTTGTTTTTTTATTGTTTTCTTTGAAATAAACAGTGTTGAAAAGTTGGACCGCACCAATTGAACTAGTACCAAAACGATCGATTCATTCAAGCAAACTAAAAGTGATTAAATAAGTCCAGAAACTACTTTCCGCGGCCAAAAACCAAGTAAATACTCAATAATATTCAGTTAGAAAAAGGAAAATTATAAATTTAATACAAAATAACATTTCCGTCAAATTACCCTTAGACCCATATACCCTTAATACAGCCTGGGACCCGGCACTCCCACCAAAATTGAGCATTTTTTAAAAATTATCGGCCTAATCTGTTGGCCCCTGTTTGTGGAGGCTCCAAAAGTGATAACAAAATAACATTTCATTAAAAAAAAAAATTTTTTTTTTGCAAATGTAATAACCTCTAACCGTCCACAAAACGTTTAAAACGTCCCATCCCTAGAGATCATTTTTAGTTTTACGTAACCCAAGTGAAACCTAGACTGACACTACTACTGATTGCAGGTTCTAGTTCAATGGGGGGACTGAACATCAATCGCCGTACAGCGGAGGGGTCTCGGATTATACGAGACAACCTCCACACCGTCATGGAAGAGTTGAGGCCCCTGGTGGAGCGGGCGCGAACTGCTGACACACACGGTAGGCTAACTACATCACTGATGACCGACAATGACTGATGTAACATCAGTCATTGTCGGTCTCGCCCAGCTTATGAAGCTGAGATAAATACAATTTGCATGTTCTTAGGGTAAACATATAAAACGTTGAGGTTCCATTTTTAATAGGCAACTAGCAATAGGAGGGCACTCCACTACAGAAATTGGTTGCAAAAATGGAACAAGGGATGTGTGCCTAATAGTACCGTAGTGATTTTAAACTTGGATCGGGTCGAGTAGTTTAAGATTTGTATAGGCCTATTTTATTGTAACATAGGTAGAGGTTCGTGAAAATGGTTTTATTTAATAAAACCCAAATAATACCATTAACCCATCCGCTTACCATTATAAAAGGCCCCAACTTTCCCTAAAAATCCATTTATTTTCGCTAAGGGATGAGAATAGCACAGGACTTTACAAAAAAATTCGTATCTCCTAAAGTAATTATCCGATTCTTATGAAATATATGTTAAAATGTTCACAAATAAGGTAAATGTATGGTCTATGCATTGAGTGAATTGAAATGTTTTTTACCTAAAAGTTTGTTGTGGTGTGGTAAATTTTGAAGCATTTGGGCATAAAAATCTCTCTACAATGGTACGAGGCGTAATTTCCAAGTCATCAAATTCGTCACTAACACCTGGCCTGTAAAAGGTATTTTGGTAGGCCTACCTGTTGCTGGACACTTTGACTCCCATTTCCAGTCGTCGACTTTGCCCTTTTCCGTGGGGCATTAGGCCTACCCCTAGGCCTACCCCTAACACGACGGTCACCGCTCCCGCCCGCCACATTATCATCATCACTCGCTCCCGACACGTTTTCATCACTGTCACTCACTTGTTCTGCATTTTCAGGGTCACTATCACTCACGGCACTAGGCACAGAATAATTGTCATCGTCACTTGAATTATTATAATCACTCTCAGTCCCAACAAAATCGTCCGAGTCACTGTTTAGCAAAATGTCCTCAACGTTGTACTCTGTCAAACGCCTACGCGCAGCCATTTTCACTGTAAACAAACCATTCAACTCGTCAGAAAAGCAACAAAACCTGGGCTAGACGCGATCGATAACCACCTGTGGATAGCTTGAAACAAGTAGAAGGCATTGCATGCATTCTGTTGGCGCCTAGGCGAACTACTTCCCTCCTCCAGTCGATAACGCAGAGCGCTGCACTAGGCCGTCGATTCGACCGCTAGGTAAGGCAGCATATATCGATTGCAAGTCGTCGATTCGACCGTAGGGTAAGGCTAGGGGTTAAATTTAATAAAATCATATAACACCGCCAAGTAGCCTAGTTATAACACCAAATCCCCAACCAACCAACCACCATCCACCACCACCAACCGTTATTCTGCAAAATAAAACCATATTTTACTATTTCTTTTCACAAAATCAACATTATCTACACTATTTAGGCCTAGGGATGACTTCGGGTACCCGGAAACCGGTTCGGAACCGGTTCCATTACGATCCGGTTCCCCTTTTTCGGAACCGGTTCTATTTTTAACCTTAAAGTTGCCAAGGGCCTAGGCACAGACGAGAATAAATGAGCCAGAAACACCCGTGGTTGCAAAATTCTTAGGCCTAGGCCTAGGCCCTATGAA
The DNA here is from genome assembly GCA_024449915.1 of Sweltsa coloradensis. Lineage (NCBI taxonomy): Eukaryota > Metazoa > Arthropoda > Insecta > Plecoptera > Chloroperlidae > Sweltsa > Sweltsa coloradensis. The sequence continues at coordinate 28,602 of JAMZAV010001909.1, forward strand.
TGTTGCGTCACAATTTTGACCTAGGCTTAGCCTAGGCCCATGTGTTGTGTTATAATAACATTGCAGAACTTGTTAATAATAACATTTTAATCATATACTAATTCTATTTTTCACGTTTAAGGTCACATAATCCAAAATTTATGAACGAAAACGAAAGCAAACAATCTTGTAGGCCATTGTTTGTTCAACTGTTTCTCACTAAGCAGTTCCTACAATGTCTGGGACACGGCTCCGCCCCCTATCGAAATTCGAATCGATTATCGCCCCGCCCATGTTTTCAATCGAAATTAGCCCGCGCAGATTCAAATTTACGAAAATTGAAAAAGAAAAATATGTGTAGGAACCGGTTCCGAACCGGATCCGGCGCGGGTGGATCCGGTTCGGGATTTTCGACCCGAAGTCATCCCTATTTAGGCCTACAAACTTTCAATCTTAACTTGCTGACAACTTTGAGTTTTTCTTAGGTAGGCCTACTTAAATTCATGCTGAAACGAAAACAATGCACATAGGCCTAAATGATTGATTTTTAAAATGGAAAACAGAAGAAACGATCCATAGGTATTATCTGTGCACTAAAAACAATGGTGATTTGTGTGCATATTGAAATTCCCTTTGCATATTAAACAATGTTATTTATTTTATCAACGTTTTTCCATGCGAGAAATTTAAAAATAAAATAAAAAAGTAAAAACATATACCTAACACCACTTTTTACATTAAAAAAAAAGAAATTTAGGAAAAAATAAAACCATTTACACGGACCTCTAAACATAGGCCTAGGGTGACAGATTTCAAAACTTAGGTAAGGGGTAGGCAGAGGCTTACCCTACATTAATGTCTTGTCCAGACGCGATTAATTAAGCCTCGTCTGAACCAATGCATTTTCTTCCTCGAAAAGTAATTTTACGTCAATTGGGGCAACGGTCGCTTGGCTTTGTTTTTCGTCTTCAGAAAGGATTACATCTCTTCGGCAAGTTTGTCATGAACACACACCTGAGCTTATCCATTTAGGCTATCTAGTTGTAATTACTAAAATATATTTTAACAATATCAATCACTAACGCAATAAACAGAACCTGTTTATTATCATGGGCATATCTATGTGCATATTTACACAAGAAAAATGAAGATCATCAAATTGGACTAATACAATTAGTCAATTACATTAATAAAAACGCTCTGGATTGAAAAATTGAAAACCCAGGATATTTATGTCCCGGGTAGGGTCTCCTAGGACACCAGGACAGGTGCCTGAAAATCAGGACTGTCCTGGGAAAACTGGGATGTCTAGTCTGGGTCACCCTATATTGATGGTTTAATATGGGTAAGCCTATATATTTTATTTTTTAATATAACATTTTAAAAATTCAACTCTATCAGCATTGAACCTGGGTCTCCAACTTGCCAGGCAGATGCCTTAGAAGAAGTTAATACCACTAGATTACCAAGCCAGTAACTTAATAACTTACTACCTACTTGCGGATTGTTGTGCATTTTAGATCGAACGGATGGTACCGGTACAGTAGGCCTACTTAATTACTCTGATGCCTTTGAACCGACCAACTTCGTGTCAATATTGTATCGACGTTGATATAGGGCCTAGATGTGCGTGTGCATCTCTACAAGTAACACGTATCATTCAAGTTTTCTTGTGAAACAGGCTTGTCTCTATCGTCATGGCTGCGACAATCGCCTCCGGCCACCCATTCAATCCCGACGGCAACTCCGGCCGAAGACAGTTACGTTATCACTCTTGAGAGCGACCAGTCTCAGAATAACATGGCTAGCAACACCATCCAAGCCGATAATGTCCTTAACAACATGCGGGAGGCGGCTTCCAATGCCGGGCCTCAAGTCAACCAGGCGAACAACAATAACAACACAGATGAAGGTATGTCCAATTCTAGACTTATATGTTGTAACTAACCATGCAATTTTTCATAATTTTTCTTCCTCGTACATTTTCAGATTATTTGACTGGTCAAACCCACATTTTTTACATTGCCCGGGCATCTCGGCATGGTCTTTTTAGCCCTGGATAATGCGTAGACAAGACAACAGAATGTTATTGTTAAAGGGACAGATGATTGACCCGAGCGTGATTTTTACATAACTCACAACAATACAAGCGGCCGCGCGAAAAAGATAGAAGCAAACTGATTCTCCCAGCTCGCCCATGCGCAGCTCTCGCTCACATTTCTCAGTCTGTCTCTCTCTTTCTCAGCCCTATTAATTTTTACTATGTGCATATCACTTTCATTATGGACCTTTTATGGTGAATTAATAAATTTAAAATAAATTAAAAATAAATTTGCTGAATTTGCAGTCATTTTTTTGTGCAATTAGATTTTTCTTTGTGATATGAAATATGGAACATTTGCTTTAAGAAAATCATTTCATACAAAATTACAGGATTATGTTTTATTGTGCAAAATCCCTGTATCCCTACCTATCTATTTAGGTAGGCCTACAAGAATGATCAAGATGTCCCAACATTTTCAAATGGTGGTCACCCTGGATAAAAGTGCATGATGTTTTGTCGCCACAGCTGCCGAGACACTACGCCAGAGTCCAGAGACCAGGTTTCCTTAACTACTTCAAAAATACATTTCCCTTTCTGATGATACTCATTGCCAAAATGATCTACGATCACAGAGCAGGGATGTCCAATCAATTTAACTCTTCAGTGGAGAGAAGGATCACTGTAAATATAGATCATCAATTAGATTCTATTTCTAGTTTGCCTTCAATATTTATCCAACACTCAACTAAACTACTAAGGCCTAACTATCCTAAATTTTAACTTTAAATAGCTGCAGTTGTCATCAGCAGGTGGAAAAGTTTTGTCGCCCCCAGCCCTTCAGTGGGTTTTATGTTCTCTATGCTTTCCCAACCTGTCAACCCTTCTCCAATCTAACTACACTGGAATAATCATTAAAACTTATTCTGTTTTTATAGGTATTCTAATCTTCATTGGCCTGTTTGTGACGTTCAGCCACGCGAACGCAGTGGTGAAACGAGAGATAGCAAAACAAAGTCGAGAAGTTTAACTTCCTTGCTCGTCGTCGTTTGTAACCTGGTTGGATGTATTGTGTTCATCTATTATATCTTCTCGGATCAGAAGTTGTATCTGAGGTAACCAAACTCTGTTAAACAGTACTACTGTAATAATAATCATCATAACTCAGTTCCAACTATGTCGGGGTGAGTGGTGGTTTTCACCATTAGCAAGGGCATGAAACGGTAGATACTAAGCTTGCCAGACTTAGTGTTTTCTTCCACATCATCCAACTCCTTCTCTCCACCAATTTACTCCACTCTCTTCTGTCCTCCCACAGCTTTACTCTTGCCACATGCTCCACACTTCATTCCGTTTTCCAACGTCTTCTTGAATTAATCTTTCCCATTTTTCTCTTGGCCTTCCTACTCCTTCTTTTCCCCTCCTCTGCCGCTTCAAATTCTCGTCTTGGAATCCTCTCCCTGCCCATCCTTTTCATATGTCCAAACCATCTTAGACGTTCTCTTCCTAGCTTAAATTTCAATCTCTCCAATCCCAGTTCTTTCCTTATTTCATTACTTCTTATCTTGTCCATCTTTGTAACTCCCTTTATACTTCTTAAAAACTTCATTTCGCTGCTTCCAGCTGACTCTCTTCTTTTGTTCCCACTGCCCATGTTACTTGCCCATATGTTAATATAGGTACAAAATATGCCTTATACAGCAAAAATTTTACATTTTTGTGGGAACAACTCATTCCATAGTAACTTTCTCACCATTGATAAAACCCCTCTGCTTTTTGCACTCTAGATGACACACTTCCCTACACACTTTTGCATCTTTTGTCATATACTTCCCAAATATTTAAATTCTTCTTTTTCTTCTAAGACTTCTCCACGTAGTACAATATTTTTCTATGTCTCTAGGCCTGCCCTTTGTCTTCTTTTGCATACGCAAACATTCACTCTTTTCTGATTGATTTTTAGACCAAACTCTGTAGTAACTTCGTTCCATCTGTCCACCTTCTCCTGCACTTCTCTGGCACTCTCACCCCAAATCAACACATCGTCCACAAACACTAATGTCTTGTGTCCCTTCCATCTGTATTTGGTTCCACTCTTCTTATAATTTCATCCATTACAACAGTAAAGAGTGTTGGAGATAACACACTACCTTGTCGCAAGCCCTCATTCACTTGAAACCATTCTGACCTACCCATACTGTCTGTACACAACTTTCACTCCTTTGATATGTACTTTGTATCCTGTCTATTAAACCTCTTCCAACTCCTTCTATCTCTAGACACTCCCATACTTTCTAGGCAGGCAATCGTATTGCCTTTTCCAGATCCAAAAACACAATGTGTATTTCTTTCCCATTTTGGCCATCTCCCCTCCATTGTCTGTCTTATAGCAAATATGGGATCAATAGTAGACCGTCCACTTCTGAACCCATATTGTTCTTCTCTTAGATCTGTGTCATATACCTCCTTCAGTCTTAGTTCTATAACTTCTCATAAATTTTTTGCACACTGACACATTAATGTCACCCCTCTATAATTTTCCCCTTTCTTACGGTCACCTTTCTTAAACAGCGGTACAATTATACCTCTTTTCCAATCTTCCGGTACCTTCTTTTGTTTCCACGCAGCACATATTACTCGAAATAACATCTTCTTCCTTCCACACCTGATGCTTTGATCATTTCCACGAAATGTCATCCACTCCCGGAGCTCTACCATTCTTCATGGCTCCTAACGCCCGAGCCACCTCTTGTTCTGTTACCTCGTCTTCTCATCTTCTCCACTTGCCTCTTTCTCTTTCTCTGCATTTAAATTTTCACTAACCTGTACATTTAGCAGATCTTTGAAATATTTCCTCCACATTTCTTGTATTTCCTGTGGGTTGTTTGTAACTTGGCCATTTTCATTTACCATGAGCTTTTGTTCTTCCCTTTCTTGTCTTTTTGTCTTTACTAGTCCGTACATAATTTTCTTATTTCCCTGGAAGTCATCTTCTAATTTACCAGCAAATTCTTCCATTGCTTTGTCTTTCTCCTCCTTCACAATTTGTTTCACATCGGTTTTTTCGCCTACGGTACTCGTACTCATTTTCTGTGGATTTGCACTTTTCATTCTTTTTCCAAGCTAGTTTCTTCTCCCGAACTGCATCTCGTACCCTCTCGTTCCACCATCGCGTTTCTTTCTCTTTCCTCCTTCCACTGACTCTTCCACACAGCTCTTCTGCACTTGACACAAAAACCTTCTTAAAGTTTGCCATTCTTCTTCTATTTCTCCCACTCCATTTGTAGGTGTTTGGTCACTAATTCTTGTCATAACTCTTCTTGCACTATCGGAGATTGCAGTTTCCACACTTTTAGTCTTTTGTGCCGGTTCTTTATTCTCTTTTGTGTCTGTACCATCATTCTAAACTTCCCCAACACCAGCCTGTGGTCTCCATCCAATGATATTGATGGCATTACCCTCACATCCTCAAGGTTTCTCATTATTTCTTTTCCTATACATAGATAGTCAATTACTGTCTCTGATCTGTCTTCACCATAGCCTATCTCGTTATTTGTTGGGTTCTACGTTTCTTGAACCAACTATTTCCTATAACTAATGAGTTTCTGGCACACATTTCTAACAATTTCTCTCCATCTCTGTTTCTTGCATCTATCCCATGTCTGCCCATAACCTCTTCAAATCCTTTTCTATCTTTTCCTATTCTTGCATTAAAATCCCCCATTACTACAATAGTATTCGATGTCATAATTGCTTCTAATTTTGCCCAAACTCATCCTTCTCAACCACTGGTCTTCCTGTTTGAGGCGCATACACCTGAATGAATTCGATTGTCATGCTGTCATCGCACAAGATGTACATCTGTATCATTCTATCACTATGGCTTTTCACATTTACGATACTGTCTTTCCATTCAGGGCTTACCACAAATGCTACCCCCATTTCTTCCCTCCACTCCTCCAGACCACCACAGCTTGTATCCTTCTCTGAGATTCTTGTTTCCACACCCTTTCCACTTTGTCTCACTGATTCCCATTACACACAGTTTCTGTACTTTCATGACATCAATGATCTCTTCGATTTTTACCATTAAGTGACACTATATTATTGTGCCCACATTTATAACTTTTCCTTCTTTCCTGTGTGATGATGTTCTCCCTCTTTTGTTTGGTTTTCTCCTTTGTCCACGGTCTATGCCTAACTTCTTTTTCTCTCACCCCACCCTGTGTGAAAATCCTGCTGCCAAATTGTTTCAGATACATGTCCTTTTTTACTTACATTCACACCTAGGCCTAGCCATTTTCCCTCGTGGCTCATTACGAAGCGTTTTGCTCTTATTCCCACTTCTCTTGCTCTGTTCCATTTCTCTTCTATTCCTTCCACCCCATTCATGTCTATATATTCTACTTCAATCCTCTTGCATATTTCTTTTATATCATTATTGACACCTAAGCTTAAACCTCTCCAGGTGCTTAGCCCACACATGCCTATCTTGGCATTATAAAACTTTCTCTTCGCCAATACAAGTAAGCCTTGTAGATTCCCTAGCATGACTGCCTTTTCCTCTCCAGCCCACTTCTCTCTGTTCCTGCACATATAACCGCCACTTCTATATTTCCATCTGATTTGTACTCTTCTACCTCTTTTTAAGTTCATTTATCCTGATACCTGGGTAAACCCTAGCCCTGTACTCCACTCCAACACAAAAATTATTTGCTGTTGTACCCGACCATCTCCATTAGTATACCTAATGCTTTTTTGTCCTGGTTGAGCTTTCTTGTATCATAGTTGCATACCACTTCAATGTCTGGTAATGATTCACACCACCTGCTGTTTTTGATAAGTTGACTTACTTCTGTCTTTGTTATGTTCTACACCCAACTTGTGACCAACTTCATTGTGTGGTATGATTTTCCCACCTGCTGTTTGTGACATGGTGAATTACTTCTGTCTTGTTTATGTTCTACACCCGACTTGTGCCCAACTTCACTGTCTTGCATTGCATCTTCTAGGTCTGTTGTTACTGTGTGCTGTTGGCCTGGACCCACCTTGAGCTCTATTACTCGTTGTTGTTTCGTCCTCTTTTTGGTCTTGCTTCCCCACCTGATGTTTGTGGCAAGGTGACTTGCTTCTATGGATGTTCTTTTGTACCGCCAATTTGTGACCAACTTTGTTGTCTGGCGTTGCGATACCTAAACCTTGCTTTGGTCAAACCCTACCATGTGCTCACGAGCTCTTTTGCTGCCTAGTCTTAGGTCTTCAGCATGTGGTATACCAATGTCTAATATTCTTTGTTGTATCTCTTCACACATGTTATTTAATCTATTATCCAACATTTTTCTTCCCTCCTGTTCCTCCTCCAATTCTTCTTATTTATTATTATTATTATCCTTCATGAAAGATATGAATGATTATTGTTAATTCATTCTCATTACTAAGTCATTACCGGTACTCATTATTAGTCATTACTCATCATTATCAATAATCATCATTATCCATCGCTGCTTCCTACTTCTGGCAGGGTCATCTTGGGTTTTGCAACCAAATTCTTCCATTTCTTTCTATCCTCCCACAATCGTGTCTGCTACATGCTCCCAGCTCTCTCTAGTATGTAGGTCTCTTGCTATGGTCTCTTTTCCATCTCTTTCTTGGTCTGCCCCGTCTTCTTCTTGCTTCAATCTTTTCTCATACATTCTCCTGGGCATCCTCTCTTCCGTCATTCGTTTCATACACCCAAACCATCTTAGCCATGTCCTTCCCATCCTGTCACCTAACTTCTCCATTTCCAATTCTATCTCTTCTTGTCTTGCCCACTGTGCTCCTCAGGAATCTCATCTCCGCTGCCTGTATTTATGGCTTTCTTCTCTATCACCCATAGTCCAGGTTTCTGCCGCCTGCATGTGTTGGGATTGGTATGAAGTAGGTCTTGTATAGTGTCATCTTGCACTGTATGGGTATTTCCCTATCCCACACTAGGCCTTTTACGCACAGGTAGAAGTTACTGGCCTTTTGTATTCTGTTGGTAATTTCCTTTTTTATCTTCCCATTTGCCATTATTTCACTTCCTAGGTATCCAAAACTCTCTACCACTTCCAAGGTTTCTTCTTTCTTCTCCAATCTTGATCTCTGCATGATAGTTCCTGACGTCTCCTTCCCGGAACAACCTTGCTCTTGCTCACGCTTATCTTCATGCCGGCCTCTTCAATGTGCTTCTTCCAGAGGTCTGTGTATCTCTGGAGTACCTCCTCATATTCCGACCATGCCACGAAATCATCGGCAAACAGCATAGCCACTGCCTCCTCCGTTTCCTCCATCTTTACTTTGTTGTAGATGTCATCCATCACTTTTATAAATAGCAGTGGTGACAGCACACTTCCCTGCCTCAGCCCCAGGGCCGTATTAAGGGGGGGCTTTAGGGGCTGCAGCCCCCAGCCTCGCTCTCGTGGCGGCCTCATAATTTTCACCTCCGCCAACAGTTTTTTTTCCCTGTATAACGTTTTTGTTAATGTAATTTTTGTAACTTGTAACAAATAATATCCCTAGTGAAATATTTTAGCGTTCCTATAATTTATAAGCGTAGGGTTAAAACTTAAAAGACGTAACATGTAGATACGTTTGCAACCCGGCCTAAATCGCGAGGAACATTATACGTAATTGGCGCTTTGTTTGTTGAACTTTGTAAAATTGAATCAGCTCTTATGGCAGTCATGTGGCCTACAATTCTTGAAGTGAAACATGACAAAAATCTGGGCTTGATTTGACAGTCGCTGTTAATCTCCTAAAATCGTTGTATGAGTACGTTTCACAGTTGAGAAATTCCTATTCTGATTTTGAAACTCGGGCAACGAAGCTGCGAGCACAAGTGTAAACCCAACATATGCTGATGAAGATAAAAGAGTACGTAGGCCAAAACCCAGATGGAAAAACTGATCTTCGATTACAAGGAAAGGATAAATTCAAAATAGAAACCTTCAACACAATTGTTGACCTTTACGGTAATGAGATTACTAAACGAATTGAAGTTTATTCAGAACTGTGTTCAAATTTGTGTTTTTATCACGAATGAGTAATGACCAATCAACAACTGTCCTACGATGATCAGATTGCTGCCGAAAATTTAGTAATTTTCTACCCTAATGATCTCGACGCTGCATTTCCTATAATTAGAGGTAATGAGAAATGGTGATATAAAAACCCAAATTTCGTTTTAAAAAACCCAAATTTCGCGTTTTTCGCGATTTCAAAAAAATTGTCAAAAACGTTACTAAAAAATAAAAAAATCACTAAAAAAAATTGTACGCACTGTTATTTTGGTATACTATTTTCGCGGAAGCCGTGATACGCGCCGTTATTTTGGAGGTATATTTCCGTGAAGCCCGTGACGTCACGGTACCCCGCCTACCGCGCGCGTAATATTCGGTCTGGACCGGCACCTCCACATCACTTTACATTTTGCACACTAAAAGGTCCAATTTCGCGATTTAATTCGCGTTTTGACCAGTTTGATGTAATTTCGTTCGTTATTTCGCGCTATACACGAAATTTCGCGAAATTCGCGTTTTCAAAATGTGTTTTTTCCATCACTAAATGATGTAATTCGTCGACAATATTACATTTTAGGCAATAAAAAGGACATTTAAAAAAATTCGCGAATTTCGTTATCACCATTTTTCACTACCTCTACCTATAATGAACTGAAACAGTTTTGCTGTTACATTAAACATGCAGATCTAAATAATAAGAACGCTCAAGCAATTCTCAAACACATCGTACAAAACGATCTTGAAAATAGGCCTACATTTCCGTATGTATATATTCATATTGCCTTACGTTTGTATCTAACAATACCAGTGGTTAATTGTGAAGCTGAACGTTCCTTTTCTAAATTAAGTTTTATCAAAAACCGCTTGCGCACAACAATGGGTGAAAGGAGACTCAATCACTAGTCCTAATGTACATCGAAAATGACGTTCTTCGGTGACTGTCGTTTGAAAGACGGTAGAAGAATTGCATCAACAAAATGTCTCGGGGGGGGGGGGGGGGGGGGGGGGGTAGTCAACAGATTAAGGTAAAAAAAAACGGCCCCACAAAAAAATTAGCCCCCGGCCTCCAAATCTCTTGATACGGCCCTGCTCAGCCCTTGTGTTATTTACTTATTTGGAACCACCCTGACAGCCCAAACTGTGTTTTTACACAGCTTTCACATACTATGTACATTCTTCTAACCGTGTCTATTAGTCCTTTGTCCACTCCTTTTCTTTCCTAGCTTTCCCACTCTACATTCCTTGGCACACTATTATACGCCTTCTCTATGTCTAGGAAGACCATACTCATTTTTTTACCCAGCTCCCATGAATGTGAAGCCTGGGTAGAAAATAAGTATGTACCGGTAGTAGCCTATCATTATCAATATTAAATTAAAATAGCTTTCATAAATTCTTGTGTACTATCATAAATTCATAATGAGTAAACTAAAATAACAGATCTATGGCTACATGGTATATTTTATAAAGTTTGTAAGGTTGTAAGTACTACTGCTACTAGTACTACATCATTCATCAATATCATCCATCACCACTCATTGTCTCGAATATAGCCCTGTGCATTAATAATTAATATGAGACATTAGGCAACAGAAATCATCAAATCAATACTGCGGTGGCAATACGATTAAGGCGCTGGTCCAAAGCGTATGGGTCTACGAGGATATTGGTTTGAATCCCGCTTAAGGCAGGTTTTTGTAATCGTCCTTCATCGTCATCTTTCAGACTATCACCACTCATCGTGTCGAATAGGCTTAGTGCATTATAATAGAGACGTTAAGCAAAAGAAGAATGTCGGTACCAGGGCTACTTATATCATGAAAATACAATGCTAGTTTGAACTGTTTCAGCCTGGTTTTCATTCCCCCGTATTCACAACCACTCAGTATGTGGGACCTACTGTGGATGGTTGGCGTCACGGACTTTGTACTGAAACTCATCACTATTATCGTAAAGGTCATCTTTGCAGCTCTGCCAATGGCTCTGTTACCGTACCAGAGGCGGGTGAGTGAAAACTGAAATGCCAAATTGATTTAATAATTTTTAGGTAGTTTCACAATTAAATTGAGATCAACAATTTATGTTTTTACTGTTTAATGTCAATATCAGTAATATAATTTCATCAATATCAATATCTTCTGAATTATCATATGATAAAACTAATTTAATATTAAGATTAGCCCTTTATCTTGTGTTCGTCTCGATTAGCCAAGTTGCATAAATATGAGACGTTAAGCAATATCCAATCAATCAATTGTGCAAAAACAACCGTTCAATGTTCACTTGTCGTATTTTGTTCTCTCTGGAATCTGCATTGTAATGTCATGTCAATGTCGTCAACCTGCTCTCAGCAAGTGCACCTGGTGCTGCAGTCCTCAATGGATCAACAGCAACTTTGCCCATCTAAAATGCGATTCGGTACTCCGGTGATCGGCGTCATTACAAACTTTCATCATTACACTTACACTCGGTAATGTTTACCAAAAGTTCCAATATTCTACATGCTTCGAGTCCAATTTTTTTGCAGGGGCAAGCCCCCAACTATAAACTTTAGTATTACCCGGCAATGTTTAAAAAAATAATAAAAGTATAATATTATTAAATAATTAAGATAATATTATTAAATAATTAAGATATCCTGGGGAAAGAACTAGCTCCAACGTGGTTCTTCTTCTCAGTTCCAGTTCAGTTTTTAGGCCTATACCCAGAGATCCAACTCCAATGCAATTCTCTGCCCAGCTGCTGACCTTTAAGTGTTGCCACATACTAGACCTAAATTCCCTCTCTTTTATCTATTCTGCTTTTAACTCACTTTAATGCGTAAGTATTATTTATCTTGGAATATAATTTTAGACTACTTACTCTTGTTCTTTATAACAAAACTAATAAATTAAAGCAATATTTGTGTTGCTTAGAAGGGTTATTAACTTATTAAAGATATCCAAAATCTTGCTTTCATTTTTATGCCTACCGGTAGTTTTGATAAAATGAACATGAGGAGGCCTAGGCCTTTACTATAATTTTTTTTTTTTTAAATTTTATATCCTATACTATATAATCCTGTCAAACTAGAATTTTTGGAGGAAATAATTGCGATGTCGCTGAATTTTTGCAGAGACCTTCCTCATATAATACTTATCAACATACTAAAACTCCCCTACAATCGGACTGGAGCTTCGGCCGCCATATTGGAAAATGGCGGCCAAAAAGTGTTGGTTAACGAATATCTCCAAATTGGTTAGCGATAGACAAAATGTCTCAATAGCAAAAATATTCCCCATTCAATTCCCTACAAAAAAGGTGTCGTTCATAGTTTTGGTACAGGTAAAGGTTACGTCACAAAATCGTGGTTTATATGTTCCTTATGGGAGTACCAGCTAATTTCCCAATTTTCACGCCCAGCATCAAACAATGCCCGGTAAATCCGTAAGAAATCAATTTAAATACAAAAGGACTTTTGTACGCGGTTCATGAAAGCTTCCATTAGTATTTTAAAAAATCAGGTCCGCAAAATCGTATTTTGCATTTACCCGGAATTTAGGTTTTTCCATTGTTGGCATTTCCTAAAAAATACCATATTTAACTGTCCATTATTAAGCACTAAATAGCATTTGAGGAAAAATTCTTTATTTGCACATTGAAATGACTTGAATAATGATCCGATTACAACCAAAGTTTAAATCCAATATGGCTGTTCATTCCAAATATCCACAACATCAAAGTGAATTATGTAACAAAAAGAGTGTAAAAACAGCACGAAAACAGTATTCATATTGTGAATATTTGGAATTAACAGCCATATTGGATTTAAACTTTGGTTGTAATCGGATCATTATTCAAGTCATTTCAATGTGCAAATAAAGAATTTTTCCTCAAATGCTATTTAGTGCTTAATAATGGACAGTCAAATATGGTATTTTTTAGGAAATGCCAACAATGGAAAAACCCAAATTCCGGGTAAATACAAATCCGATTTTGCGGACCTGATTTTTTTAAATACTAATGGAGGCTTTCATGAACCCCGTAAAAAAGTCCTTTTGTATGTAAATCGATTTCTAATGGATTTACCGGGCATAGTTTGATGCTGGGCGTGAAAATTGGGAAATTAGCTGGTACTCCCATAAGGAACATATAAACCACGATTTTGTGACGTAACCTTTGCCCCTACCAAAACTATAAACGACACCTTTTTTGTAGGGAATTGAATGGGGAATATTTTTGCCATTGCAACATTTTGTCTATCTCCAACGAATTTGGAGATATTCTTTAACCAACACTTTTAAGCCGCCATTTTCCAATATGGCGGCTGAAGCTCCAGTCCGATTGTAGGGGAGTTTTAGTATGTTGATAAGTATATAAAGAAGGTCTCTGCAAAAATTCAGCGACATCGCAATTTTTTCCTCCAAACGTCAATATAAGATCTTATTTGACAGGATTAATAATATATTAATTAGAGCTGGACCGATTCCACTTTTTTGCCGATGCCGATTCCGATGCCGGTTCCAATTATTTAACGATTCTTCACCGATTCTTAGCGATGCCGATTCTTTTTTTAAAATGGCAAGGAATAATTAATAGTTCCCTATAGTAGTTGATTTCATAGGGATGTGTGAACAGCAGAACAGCAGTGAAATGAGCAGCAATGAGAATTTCTGCTTAAATTTCGAGGGAGATTCGTGATCGAGCAAATATCGAGATTGAGCGATCAACATATAATGAAAAATGTTTAAAAATTCATCATCATTAGGTCTAGGCCCTACCTAATACCTATTATACATTTTCCGTGTGCAAGCTCAAAAACCAGGCATTTTGGAAAAGCCATCTCCAGAAGTAGGCTTAGCCTAGGCTAGGGCCTAGGTTCCCTGGCTTAGTATATCTCATAATAATATTACAAATATCAAATATAGCGCATGGGATTCTTAGGATATAGGCCTAGCCTATTTTTAATCATGTGGGGAAAACGTTTTAGGGGTAGGGGTAGGTCTAGGCCCTAAGCCTTAGTCTTAAACTGTTATAAAAAATAGGCCTTGGCCTAGGCCTACGCGTCTTGGTAAGGTCGGCCTAGGCCTGTAGGGGCCTAGGCCTAGCCTAGGCTTACAAGATACACTTGCACCAATATCCCCATCACTTCCCGATGAAAAATCATTACAAGATCGATGAAATAAAGCGGCAATGCCACTTTCATAGCCAAACCTGAAGACAATACATCAAAATCAACATTAGTAGGCCTAGGCCCTACCGGTTTCGCCCTAGGAATAGCCTAGGCCCTAGGCCCAGCCCTGGGCCTAAGCCTGCTTTCGGGATACATTTGGACTGTTACTGTCCGATGAAAACTCATTAGTAGATCGATAAAATTACGCGTCGATGTCATTATAATCTTTTTCACCTGCAGAAAATCCACCAGCATCAACAATAAATAACTATTTCTTGCTATCTCAAGTGTCCAGAAAATACGCGTCCAGAAAAATCCGCCATTTTAAGATTTTGCGAGTTCTGTGGAAAGTCGATTTGCGAGCAATTTCGACTATCGACCTTCGATTAATTCTTCCGCGCGCGAAATTCAAACAAAGAATCGGCATCGAAAATCTTGATCCAAGACTCGGAATCGGCGATTCTACCGATTCTACGAAGACTCGCCAAGTCTCAAGACTCGGTATCGGAATCGGTCCAGCTCTAATATTAATATGTATATTTGATGGTATGGGTGTACGAAGAATGAATCAAGATAGAATCCCAATTAGAGAAATTGAATGCACATGGGGGAGGGGGAGTAAGAAGAGTTGGGACGCCCAAGAGATAGATGGAGGGACAAAATAAAATGTAACGTTGAAGAAAGAGGGAAATCATGGGAGAGAATTAATGAAGAAAGACTTTGGGAGGATAGAAAGAAATGGAAGGAACTGGTAGAAATTACTGTCATAGAACTAGAAGACATCGAAGAAGATGAGGAGGTGCTGAGCCTGGCTAGAAAGCACTAAAGGTCCACAGCCCGAGAAACTGGTGATACTGATACCGTGATACGTCACCCCCCGACCTGACTTATGTTGGAACCGGGTGTTTGATTGTTATTATTATTTATTATCGTAACTGTTCTAATAATTTCAGTACGTGTTAATATTACCCTGAATCTACCCTGAATTCTTGAAAAACCTAGGAAAGGAAGGGCAACTGGTATTACTGACACACTTCAATGCCATATGGGAGGGAAACATACCAGATATATGGCGAAAAGCAGAAGTTATCCCCATAGTGAAGAAAGGAAAAGACAGTAGTAAAGTAGAGAGCTATAGGCCTATATCTCTCACAAGTATGATGTCAAAGCTCATGGAACGTATGGTAAACCAAAGACTAAAAATCTACCTGGAGACAAATAACCTCATAACAGAACACCAGGCAGGCTTCAGGAAAGATAGAAGCACTCTCGACCAAGTGGCATATCTACAGCAGGAGGTGAAGGAAGGCTTCAATAAACAACTAGCAACACTTGTGGTGTATGTTGATTTCCAAACTGCATTTGATGTTGTGAACAGAAAGATCTTACTTACAAAAATGTCGGATATGAACATCCCAAGCAACATATACAGATGGACTAAAAATTTCCTGAGCCAGAGGTATATGAGAGTGAGATATGGAAACAAAAGATCAAAATACAGAAAAACCAAGGCAGGAGTTCCCCAGGGAGCAGTCATGAGTCCTACCCTTTTCTTGATCTTCATAAATGACCTAGCTGACTATATTGAAGAGAGAAGTGAGGTCAAAGTAAAGCTGTTTGCAGATGATGTGGTGCTGTGGTACAGTGGTAGAGATAAAGATAAGATGGAAATTGAAATGAATAAAGCCCTTAAAGCTCTGGAAGAATGGACAGAAAAGAATGCAATGATAGTTAACGAAAAGAAGACCGTGTACGACTACCACACTACGGGACGAAGTGTACCAACATTTTTACTCAAGTACAGAACAAACCTGTTACAGAAAGAAGATAACCCAGTATACCTAGGTGTAACTATGGATCAAAAAATGACAATGACCAAGCATATTGAAAAAATGCAAGCAGCAGGAAGGAAGCGATTAAACCTGTTAAAAAGAGTTGCAGGTGTTACCTGGGGGGCAACAGAGAACACATTATCTACCACATATAAAACCTATGTGAGACCACTGCTTGAATATGGTAATGCAATCATAACAAAAGCCCCTAAAAATGCACTACAATCTCTAAATAGGGTCCAAAATTCTGCACTCAGAATAGTTACTGGAGGTGTTAAAACCACACCTATAGTAGCTATGGAAGCAAAGGCCAATATTCCACCCCTAGAGGCCAGACAAAATGAAGCTGCAGGGATCCTATATGAAAAACTGGTAAGACTGGATCAGAACTACTGGGATAAAGAACCATGTGAAAAACATAAAACCCATGTAACATTCATAACGAAGGCACGACAAATAAATGAGCATTTAATTGGGAATGAGGCAATTAACAATAGACAAGACCTCCTACCACCAAACATAAATGTTGCATTGTTAGAAATCCCACATGCATTGACAATACCTGACATCGACGGTAAGAAAAACAACCACTCATTGGTTCAACTAAAGAAATTGACATTGGCATACATTCGCCAGAAATACCCAGAAAATGAATGGCTACATCTGTATACAGATGGATCAGCATCCCCAGGGAAGGAAATGCGGGCGCAGGGATATACAGCCGAGAATTTGAGGCTTCCTACCCAGCTGGTGCTAATGGAAGCAATTATGATGGAGAAATCCGAGCAATAGTTGAAGCACTATTGAAACTATCAAAATCTGAAAACCGGAAAATTGTGATCCTATCCGACTCCAAGACTGCCATTGCAGCCATTGCAAATAGGGAGGAAACAGAACCCGAAATTAGACAATGTAAACTACAGATTCTACGACTCATGAATGATGGGAACAAAATTGTGCTACAATGGATACCGGCCCACTGTGGCATATATGGTAATGAGAAGGCCGACTACCTAGCCAAACAAGGTAGCAAAAAACAACAAGAAAGTAAAAAACTGTCACATAAATCTCTCAAATCTCACCTGCATGCGTCGACAGACAAAGCAGTCCGTAAGGAATGGCAAGAGAGGGGGCAGAATAAACTGTGGGAAGATTACACTAGAATGAGGCCGACTGGTAAACGTAAGTGCTACAGTAGAAAAATAGAGACAGCTCAATTCCGGCTTCAAACAGGACACGACCTACTCGGAAAGCACCTCCATAGATTTGGAATTTTTGAATCTAGTGTCTGTCGGATGTGTGGAGCTGGGGAACAAGACAGGAAACATCTTTTTCAATGTACATATATAAAGCTTGAACGCGACAAAATGCCAAATGGCATGGATCGGAGCGAACAGGAGTCCTATCTCTACTGGCTAACTAGAAAACACATGATGACATGAATAATGTCAATTGTTGGCATATGAAAAGAAGAGAAGAATATTATTATTTAACTGTTTTCAGGGCAAGATCTACCTGTTGATCGAGAGCTCCAGCCAGTTGTATCGCAGCCTGACGCCCATCCAACCATGGCTATACTACCTGCTCGAGTCCTACCAGGGGCCAGAGAAAGTCGTCGGAGTGTTCCTGTCGGCTGCGTACATGGTTTCCAAGGGAGCTGACCTCGTAACTAGAGTCAAGTTGTGGAGAAACGCATTCTGGAAGCTGCTGCAGAACGTGGTAAGCAACACGGTTACTTTGGCCTTCTTCCATCTCTTCCTTGGCACCCCTCTTTTTTCTTCCATTCTTTTTTTACACATTCTCTAGGGCTTAACTCTCCCGGCAATCTGGGACAACCCCTACCATAAACTTTTTTTTAAAATCCAAAAATCAGTCTTTTTTTCTAGCAGTTCAGCCCTTAATTCCCCACCCAAAATTTTGGGTACCAACACGGCAGCACACCACTAGTATATTCCTATAATACTGTACATATCTGTCGTTAATTACTGCATTAAAATAGAAATTATCAAATCAAATATGAAATAAGGCACTTACTATTTTTTAACTTTTTGTGCAGGTCTGGTTCTGAAATCTGAATCTGGTTTATAATATCTTTAAGATTGTTGGATGAGCTCTTGCAAACCAGATTTTAATGTGCAAAGCTTGGGTTTATTCTGGAACACTGTCCTCTAATTTTCAGCCTGGAAATTGAAATATTGAAATTGAAGTACATTTTCATAATATACCACCTGTAATATTTTATTTTCTTTCTTGTGCGAAGTAGGCCTCTTTAGCCATTCTTCTGTCTTGCTATCCAATATAAGACTGCCCTGCCTCCTTCTCTATCCTGCTCAGTTCATCGGGCAGGGAGTCAACAGTTGACTCCCTGCCTACTGTCAGTTACTTACTGTCAGTCAACTGTCAGTCAATATAACTAGGGATGTCAACGATAATCGTATATCGATAATTATTGATAATATTGATTATCGTTATCGATATTATCGCAATATGGGTTGCTAAATCACGATAATTATACAATATTTTTATGATAAATACTGCTCGCGATAATTATCGAGAAACCGGATTTTTAATAGCAAATTCAGTATTTAGTAGTGTATACACATTTGTATGACTAATCAACGCTCCTAAACAATATTTTTCTCCTGAATAGTGGATTTCATGGAATTCCCAGTGTCTCAAAATGGGTTTTTCCGCTCGCGATGTATTTCACGGTACCACTCTCGCCCCGCCGCACTGATAGAGGAACAGCACTCGGTGCTCGCGCTCTCTCTCTTGCTTAATCTCAATTCGGCGTGATTATCGATGTGATTTTTCATATCGTTGGACATCCCTTATTATAACTAGCCTATAGTATTATTATAAGCATAAATAATAAAATTGCCATAAGAAATCATTTGTAAGTAGTAGTAGGCCTATGTAATAAATTAATAGTTGATTTCCCAAGCTGATGTACAGTAGTCCCCCGACAATTCAAACTCTTATAGTTTGAAATTCGTCAAATTTTGAACAAAAACATTGGTCCCCCAAACATCAATATAAAACTTTACATGTTATTTTATTTGGTTACTCCAAAATTCAGTATAATTCGTATTTCGAAGTCATATTGAGTCCCAAGTTTGAAATAGGATGCAATAAATCGAAGAAAGGACTCAAAAGGAGTCATGTTTTTGGAACAGAGTGTAACACGTAATGCTGCGGTGTCACCCGGCGGAAATCCCCGGGCTATTTATAGCTCGCGTCCATTGTCCAGCGCTTGTCTTACGAGTGTGTGTGGCTCATTGGTCTTGTTGTTAGCCTACCTGCTTCCAATGCAGAAGGTCCAGGGTTCGAATCCCGCCAAAGTCAGAAGTTTTTTAACTTCTGATATGGACTTAAGTCCATCAGTTCTTGTATTTGGTATTTGTAAACGGTGACTTTGGAGCCGTCCTAGCAACGAGGCACATAATAAATGCAATGGTGTTCTGAATCGGCCTTGTTGATTCTGGCGTTGATTTGCGGGTGTTCGCACTGTCCATACCACTGATTGCTATATTTCCCATTATAAAATATCGATCTTTGGTTGGTTATCCCTCACTCGTCGATTGCGTCGGGGCCTACAGGGTTGGCTTGGTCGCTTTGATTTACTGTCCCCCACTGAAAATCAGTTATATAACTGAGTGGGTAGACTCTAAATACAATTTATTTATTTATTTATTTATTTATTTATTTATTTATAGATAAACAAAGGCTGGAAGGTTGCCAAGGGAAGCATGCATTCACTTCCTGACGCCTCGTCGCTAGATGCACAGTGGTAGACGTGTTTGTCCCTGATCTGCGTAGGCCTTTGGATTTTGATTGGATATTGCTTAACGTCTCATATTTATGCAACTTGGCTAATCGTGACGAAGGGAGGGACGTAAGGGATGACGCGGGGGGACAGGGGTGGACAGGCCTGTGCTGGTCAGAACCAGCCACAAGCGTATGGGGAGGGCAGGGGTTCCCCCACGTCGTGGTCGTCTCCGTCTGTGTTGTCATTGTCGTCGCCGTCGGGGAGGTAGTCAAAGGGAAGGGGTTCCCCGACGACGACCCAGAGCTCGCGATTAGTTTCAGGAAGAAGAACACCCCTAATCACGGGCCAAACCACGAGAAGGTTGCGAGTTGGAATTTGATGGCCCGTAGGCCTTTGGAGGGTCCCCTCGACTTTGAATTATCGGGAGACTACTGTAAGATAAATTTATTTGAAATGTGGCAATGTCTGATGGAGCCATTCCCATACCTACTGAAACACCTCCTAAGTTTATAATTTTTGGTTGAAAATTAGATGTAAAGATGTGTTTGAAATTTGGACTTGAATTTGGCAATCAAGTGATACAAAAATAAAGTTGCCAAGTGCTCGTCCAACCGTCTTCTAATGTAGAGTACTGTGCCTAACATCGTTCTCATGCCCTTGTGCCCATGCAGAACCTAGGGGTTTGTCCCAACAAGGAGCAGCTGCAGACGGCCGGCCAGCAATGCCCGATCTGCCACGACGACTACGAGACTCCGGTACTCTTGCACTGCCGGCACATCTTCTGCGAGGCGTGCGTGACGACGTGGTTCGACCGGGAACAGACGTGCCCTCTGTGTCGCGCCAAGGTCGTGGACGACCCCTCTTGGAGAGACGGGTCGACCACCTACTTCTCACAGCTGTACTAACCATAACATACCCTGTCAACTATCTAGGGATGGTGAAAAATATCGATATTTCGATATGATATCGATATTTGACCTCTTATAGTGATCGATATCAATAACTTGTAAATTGTATTTATGTGAAAACGAAAATCAATATGGATTTTGAATGATATTTTACCAAATATTTGGCTGCAAATTCATCAAAAACAAAAAGGTATACATAACAGTCAATCTTGTTTTGGTTAGCCCTTCAAGAACTAAACAGTGTTGAAATGAAAAAGTTATGAATATTTATTTATCTATGTATACATAACATTTAATAACTTTGGCAATCTTCTTTTAATTCACGTTTTTACACCATAATAAAATGTATATATAAATTATTCCGCTGCAATATCGATAGCTCAAAGGGAGAATCTTGCCTGTCCCTAGTAATAATCCTCTCAGTCCTGCTGTTGCTTCTAAATTCCTTTCTGGAGGTTTGAACGTTATTGGTAGGGATGACAAGACAACGGATACGCAACAAGGAACATACTACATATGAGTGTACTGTAGTATAATGGTGTGAAATAGGATCCAACAGTTTACCTTTCTTACAAGTGATGGTGGCTGCTGAATTTCTTGATAAATAGAGACGTCATAAATATATATACAAAAGCAAAACAAAACACAGAAAAAACACGAGACGTTTCAAACTTTCGACACTAGGTCTTGATCACTAGGAAGAAAAAGATGTAGTACGTTAACTTGCAATGAATTTTGTTACACATTAGGACTGTGCGATTCATTTTTATTTTGAGTCGAGTCCGATTCCGAAACCTAAAAATTACTTAATTTCAAATCCGAGTCGAGTCCAATTCAGAGTCTTAAGTAGGCCCAAAATTTTGGTTTGGCCTATAATCAGCACACAATGAAAATACTAGTACGGTAGTACTACGTACCTACAAGCCAAGTTAAAATAATTATTTTACTCTTTTACGTTTAGAACTGAACCAGGTCTAGGGTTTGTGCCCCGCCTAGCTTCCTCTTGAGATGTCAGTACTGTGAACTGGACAGGGTGTTTACTGTGAGGAACTCGATCAAAAACTACATTACCGCAAATCGAGAACTCAATTTCGAGTCACAAATACTCGACTCAACTCATAATTATAGGTATACCCTGCGACACATTATAATATGTATCGAGTCCGACATGAAACAATACTCCGATAAGGCGGCGATAACCCTTGTGCACTTGTTATTTTCTATGTACAGTATCGGCAACAAATGAACATTCAGCAGCCACATAGGTTACACATTGGTGGGATGTCACGTGGTGAAAGTATGTAGGGTATAAGATTTCTGTCCTAATTGTGCTTCAATATGTTGGTGGCTGTAGATAATAGGAGAGCATATAATCAAAATTATAACCATTAATTACTTATTATTCTTTCTTCATCTTTTAGTCAGTTGAGTGATTAGGAAAATAATTTTTGTACTGATCATCATAATGAAAAATTAATTGAATTAGTCAAGTTTAATAGTATTAGTATCAACAATCACAATTATTACGTAGTTAACTTACAGTCATTGTAGTTGTACACTTTCAAACAGTACCTACTTGGGAACATCATATTTATGTTTATTAATTACATACATAATATTACGTTAATGATGAGTTGATGACAAATCCACAATCGACGTATGTGTTAAAAAATTGAGATGAAATTGAAATTGATTGATTGAAATTGAAATGCGGGAGATCCGTGGTTCGATTCCCGGTTGGGGCAGACTTTTATAATTTCTGAATTTGTAATAAATAATAATAAATTGGGTACAACAATGTAATTCAGATGGAATAGCCTGGGTACTCGGAGAGACTGGACAGTACCTGGTGACATCCCGTATCTTTTAGCATAACTCAAACCAGAGGAAAATTCTATACATAAAAACTTCATTTAATAATTAATATCCATTGTATTGTACTATAGCTATTTTTAACATACATATTGTATTTTATAATAAAAACTCAAGTACAGAGTTCACATTAAAAAATGTGCTTACTTTTGTTACCGGTACCTGTAAACACAACTGAAGAGACAAGGTTCTCATAGTAAAAGCTTCACCACAGTTTAGCCAATATCACTTTGTAAAGTCCCGTTACTCCATGCTCAGCTGACTACATATGCTCGTACCTACCGAAACAGATGATGGCTTAGCCATGTTGCAACATGTTGCAGACATTTCTTTTTGTGAGGCCTAGATACTATGTTACGGAGGCGGATTCTTTGGATCCACTGCCAGTTAAAGAGTGACTAGCTGAGCCAATGTCTGAGCAGGTGCTCCCTCTAAGTCAAAGATGTTGTGAAATAGGAGAATCTTAAGGCCGGTGCACATAACTTCCTAAGGTTTAAGGTTTATGGTTTAACGAAGTTGAAACATGCCCAAAGCGTTATTGCGTTCACATGATTTCCTAAGGTTCAAGGTTTAGGGTCTAAGGTTTAACAAGTTAAAACTATTTCATCTAAGACACTAAAACACTAATCCCAGCCAATGGGAAGCGAGCTCTCATAAATCTGGCCAATGGTAGCGCGCGTACTAGAAACGTTATAGAAAAACATTTCTTAGACCATAAATCTAAAACCTTCCGAAAGTATGTACACCGGGCTTTACCAATGCCTCTGTAATAATATGAGTAGGGCCTATTTTGCCTTGGTTCTCCACATAACAAAGGCCCAGTCTGCAATGAGCCATTTTTGCTGGTGTTTTGTTCAAACGAGGAACATCTTTTTGTAGGCCTCGATAGCATTGAGTTACGATTCTCTTTGAAGTGTGTGTTGTCTTAGACCACACAATGTATTTATGGACTTACGTAACTCATATGTTCCATCCATCAGTAATACATTAAATCAGTTGTTTACATGGGTATAGGTGAGGCCTAATTGGCTAGGACATTGTATAGGTAGGCCCGAAAGGACTATGTACTCTCTCTGGCACTGTGCAGAATAATGGAGCTGTAAACTTCTTGTTGTAAGATAATGGCCATAATAAAATTAATTTTTTATTGCTCATGAAAGCACATTAATTTATTAGCTGTGGTCTATGGTACCTGTATAATGTAGTATGACGACAAGAGGATGAGGAAGATGTATCACATGTATGAAGTAAATTACCTCATGTGTAACTTTCTGTGCCCTCTGTCTACATTGCATTAAATATTTTACAATTAATTTCAATTATCTAGTATGTTCATGTTATCTATTATTATTTTATTTTTGTAGTTTAATGTTTGGAGAAAGTGACAGAACAACTACCTACTTACCTAGTAGCATATAGTTGGATGAGCGTAGCGAGCGGAGCGAAGATTCCATTTACTACACTGGAGAAAAAAATCCGGAATGTTTTTTTTTCTGTATTTTTGTCTGTTTGTCCACACGATTCCGGCTAAACCGATACTCCGATTGCGATGAAATTTTATGGAGGCCTTCGAAATCTCTGAACTTAGAACTGCCACGTTTTTGAGCGCAATCAAAAAATTTTTTTCTCATGAAAATCGCAATTTTACGATTTTTTTCGATTTTAAAAAAAATTCTTCGACTTATAACACCTACATGCTTTATCCGATTTTAATGATTTTTGCACAGAATCTTTATTTTATGAATTAAGATATTCTTGTGAAATTTGAGCGCAATTAAAAAATATTTATCATAAAAATCGAAATTTTACGGGTTTTTTCTTTTTTTAAACAATTCTTTGACTTATAACACCTACATGCTTTATCCGATTGAAATGATTTTTTCGCAGAACCTTAATTTTATGAATTAATATATTATTGTTAAATTTGAGCGCAATCGAGAAATTATTTCTTATAAAAATTTCAATTTTACGATTTTTTTTTAACAATTACGATTAATTTAAAAAAATTAAAAAAATAAAGTTAATTTTTATTTTATTTAATTTAATTTTAAAAAATTTCAACTTAATAGGTACCTAATGATTTTTCCACAGAACAACAGAAAATTCCCATAACACATGGCAGCTCAATGCACCAATTACCCCTACGCTCATCCAACAACGCGGCGGGACTTAAGCGTTTTCCTAGTAATAAATAATACTAGAAGCATCAAGCACCAATACTTACTAGTTAACATGTCACAAAACTGACAAAAGGCAAGGCATCTATAAAGTTAGGGCTCCCTGTGGCGTAAACAATATGATCTAGTTCATGCAAGAAATGAAATAAATCTTCCCATTTTTTAAGGACAGGAAAACATTCTGAATTTTGCAATAGAACAAAACTTTTTTCAAAGTTATTTGTTTGAGCACTGGAGCCACGAGCAACATCTAGGAGGCAGTGGTTTTGAATTAAAAATAAATCTTCTTTTTTTTTCTTGTGCAAAGTTGGCCTCTTTAGCCATTCTTCTGTCTTGCTATCCTTCTCAGTTCATCGGGCAGGGAGTCAATGTCACTCTTTAGGGCGGCGCATCTAAAGAGATGCGCTCCGTCTTGGTTTTCTAAATTACAAAGTTTACAGGTGGCCGGTTTTTTATTATTTATTATTTAACGTCTATACTATTCAGTTATAAAAACTGATTTACAAAGGAGGACAACTAAATAAATCTAATTACATAGATGCAGACACAACAATGAACTACATTTAAGTAAATATTTGAAATAGTAATATTACAACAATGCATTAAATACTCAACAAATTTGATAACAAATAAAAAGGATATTAAATGCAATTTATGAATGAATCAAATATAAAAAAAGGGTGGGGAATGAAAAGAAAAGAAAACAAAAAGAAAAGAAAAAAGGAAAAGAGGAAGGGAAAAAAATAATAAAAAAAAACTTATAAAAGAAAAACGAAAAGAATAAAATGATTTATTAGACGATCCCACTCAAACGAATATGAGGTTTGCCAAAAATCAGGATCAGTTCGTTGGTAATGTTAAAACGGTGCAGGTGGTGTTGCAAGACGTCGTGACCGGTTGCAAGCCGGAAATGGGCGGTGGCCGTCTTTCTCGAACAGTCTTTGTCTGGCCCTTTCTTGATCTCAATCCACCAGTTCTTTAGTCGTGAAGTCTCTTCTGTGGTGTTCATAAAGATCTTTTTTGTGGTTGATTTGATCTTAGTTTTGACATTTTTGAAGGAGAAAGGCGCTGCTGGTGGTTGCGGTGCTTTTGTGGCACTTTTTGCCATCTCTAACTAAATATCTTAACTAAATAAATACTAAATACATGGACCCACAAGATAAATTCATATTTAGAGTCTACCCACTCAGTCACATAACTGATTTTCAGTGGGGACAAAAAATTTAATACTGATCAAGCCAATCCTGTAGGCGCCGACACCATCGATAGCAAACAATTACCAATAGAGAAAGGTTTATTGGATGAGCGAAGCAAAGACTTCAATTTCACCGACCCCCCAAAAAATTTTGCTCGGGTGTTTTTTTTTTTTTTTTTTTTTTTTTTTTTTTTTTTTTTTTTGTCTGTTTGTTCGCTCTCTACCGGGCAAACGGCATATGCGATCTTGATGAAAATTGACAGGACCTTCGAAATCTCTAAACTTAGACTTGCCACGGTTTTGGATACAATCGAATAAATATTTCTCATGAATATCGTACTTTTACGATTTTATTTTATTTTTTGGGCGATATTTTCGTGCCATTTGGGCCAATTCTGACCAAACGGGTGAAACTAAAACGTTCATATTATACATGGACATTAAGGTATGGTGATTTAGTACATTTTGAAAGAAAAAGTTGATAAAGTTAGCCAGAATCTATAGAAATAAAGCTTTTAATATAAGTTTTTTTTGATTTTTTGTACGCTATTTTCGTGCCGTTTGGGCCAATTCTGAACAAAGGGTGGGGCCACAACGTTCATATTATACATGGACATTAAGGTTATGGTGATGTAGTACCTTTTGAAAGAAAAAGTTGAAAAAGTTAGCCAGAATCCATAGAAATAAAGCTTTTAATATAAGTTTTTTACGGTTTAAAAATACCAATTGACAAGAACAAAAGAAACTTGACAACATTCACCTACAATGCGTAGGCAGCAAAACAAAGCACTTGCAAAAGTAAAGATATCCCAAGCAAACTTAAAACTTTAAAAAGCTCATCCATCAACGCGGCGGGACTTTAGCGTTTTCCTAGTTTAAAAAATAACCACCCATCAATCGAGCTGGATACGATTCCATCCGCAATTTCTTTATGTCACTTAACTCCAACTCGTAACCCCAGATGTCACTTTAATGTAAGGAGAAGAAGAACCACCATCATGTAGTATTTTATTTTCAGCGCTCATGTAAACTGCGATATCACAACTTATATTTATATATTATTCGTTTCTTGTGTTTAAGATAACAATTTGACATTTCACGATCAGTCAATTACATACACTTGAAGATTTCCCACTATTCCCGACAGAAAAATTCGCTGTTGACCAGAGGCATAGGAACTCTTTTTTGAGTGAAGGGGGGGGATAAGTTTTTTTTACTTCCACATACTAAAACCTGAATGGCTTGTATACTGAGTGCAATTAGATTTTCAATTGTAGCCGTGGGGATGTACGGCGTGAGTGGATGTCTTAACATTCTGAAGTGGGGGTGAACTCCCTACGCACCTGGTGTTGACTTTATGAGTCGCGCAAGTCACGGATTAATTCCGACAATCGGAAACGAGACTCGAGTCTACCAAAAGTTGTGCAATTGTTTCTTTATGGACGGAATCAGATTTGTCGAAACACTCAAAACCACGCGGAAGTTGAATCCCGTCGAGTCTCGCCCCCCAGAACTAAACTAAACAATAATATTTATTATGAATGTTTTGCTGCAGATTTAAGCCATAGTTATGACATGTCTACTAAAGATTATACACACATGTATTACATACAGCACATGAGTTGACTACCTCCACTGACATGTCCGGAGTTTGTACGGACATCATCAATGGCGGGTTGCAATCAGTCACCCACCCATAGAGAAATGGCACCCATCAAAATGCAGAAAATGAACAAGCATATTATGAGAAAGAATTTGTCTGAAACTCTTTGCTTTGTGTGCAATATTGAGGGCACTGGTGATTCTCAAAATCTTACATTTTGTTTCTAAAACAAAAACATTACTATGCCATTGTTCCAATGAATGACACTTTGGTTTGAGGTGGTTCATAATAAAATAAACAGCTTTCAGAATACCGGTAAGTTAAGAAATATAAAACATTGATAGCATTATTATCTATTTTCAAGATATGTTTCACCCAGGAAATTAAAGGTAGGCCTACCTATTATTTTATTTACCTAGCTTGTAGAATTTTAAGCAATCCAGTGCCTAGTACAGAGTACTAATAATCTGGTCAAAGTTTGTTGTTTTTGCGTGTGATTTGGTGTGAATTACTGTGGCATTAACAAAAAGCATGAAATGGCATGTTGAAGGTTATGACGTATCACAATGATGTTTGGTTTTGGTTTGCGAATGATAATGTTAATGTTAAATGTACAGACTGAGGATGGGTGATTTTTTGATTGTACATCAACACTGAGATGAAAGTTTGATATCAGGGATTAGAGTTATCATCGGTCGGAAGATGTGGACGCACCCGCGCTTTCTTGGCAAGAGGACTGATGTTGAGTGCTTGAGAGTGGCGTTTGCGGGCGAATTTTGAATATTCTGCTAAGCAATGTCTTGAATTAGGGTGCGGAATGGAGGATTTTCGGATTTGTGAAGTGACTCGAAGAAATTTATATCTAGTTGGCTTAGGTATTCACCAACCTTGGTGATGCCCAGGTCGGTGTGAAGGTCCGACATGCGTGTAGACTGTAGAGTAAGGTACACCCGCGTTCAAACGAAGTACCTTGTTTTGAAGGACCTAGAGTCTTTGAATGTGGGACTCTGCACATTGCGACCCAGACCGGCGAAGCATACGTCATGGAAGGTCGAATGACAGTTCCACCAAGCGTTCTCCCCCTGCCTTACAATGACAAGTTATAATTTTAATTGCTTTTTGAATTGTTGGTTGATTATTTATATAGGCCTATTGGCTATTAACTTGTGTTGGTTTACTGTCCCCCACTGAAAATCAGTTACATGACTGAGTGGGTAGACTCTAAATACAAATGTATTTATTTATTTGTTTTCTATTCATTAGAAGGTAGCCTACCAGTGGCGGCTCTGGGGTAGTTTTACAGGTGAGGCGAAATTAATATCCCGGATTTATTATAGGGGACCACACGGGGGGTTTGGGGGGCAAAGCCCCCCCAACAATAGTGCCGCAGGCGAAAATTGTGAAAATCAGCTTTTTAGAATGCGTTTGGTGCGTTTTAGAAAAAAGTTGTGGGCTGACTGCAATACCAAAATAATGTCGTTTTTGTGCAGTAGATACTGGAAACAAAAGAACATAGTCTCAACTTTTATACGGTTTTTTGATTATATGATTATCATGTGTAAACATTGAATATACATTGGATTACAATATTGATATACATTTTACTTGCATTTGCACTTGCATCTTGCACTCTAATACGTCCGAGCGCTTTCGCTTGGCTCGTCCAACACGGCGAAACGTCGCCACAAATGGTCGCCTCAGTCCACCTGTTTCAGCCGGCACATCTCCGCTACAAGACATTGGCCGAGATGTTCGCCTCAGTCCAGCTGTTATAGCCAGAAGCTTGAATGGTCGCAAGACATCGCGTATCGAGACAACATCGAGAACGCATGCGCGACTAGGGTGCATAGCGTATATACCCTCCGGCACTGTACCAACCAACGTGGTCGCCGCACACGGGCGAGGCCATCGTGAGGGCCTTGGTTCGGGTTGGGAGGTATTTTACCGCTCATGCAGTGGAGCTTTCACTGTACATGGGGGTTTCGCAGCGCAGCGCACGCTCACGCTCACGCCTACGCTTACTAATACTCAACTCATAATTAAATCTATAACAATATAAATATTTTCGAATTCGTATTACGTTGGTTTAAAAGTGTAAAAACGGAAATCATACTTAAGTCAATTATGGAGTTGAAAAGGCAGATTCTTTAGTGAGGCTTCGCCTCACTTGCCTCACCTTGCCAGCCGCCACTGTAGCCTACCTATGTTTTATTTTTTCAAGTCTTAACATGTTTGCGCTAAATGGCATAAAATGCTGTACTATGCATCTTTCGAAAAAAATAAATCTCAGTCAATTCAGGACACTAGCCCTACCGGACCTACACACATAGCAATCCATATGCTTCACAGGACTCAAACTGATAATGTACTGGACTGGTTAGTCACTACGTTCATATCTGCCATTGGCTATCTCTATAGATAATAATACGGTAATACTTTTCATACCTATGCTCGCATGCAAGTTTTGGTGGGCTCACCACCGTAAATAGGGCCTATAAGTAAAATAAAAATAAATTTGTATTTAAAGTCTACCCACTCGTCACATAACTGATTTTCAGTTATATTATAATAATAAAAGATGTAATGTTCTTTCCATACAAAAAAGGGCCTACCATAAAGTCAAAATTGATCTCGAGCAAATTATAATACTGCACACATTCTAATAGTTTGCCTGAGGCACGGGCCTACGTCTATTAACAATAATATTAATAATGTTAATGTTAAAAACTTAACATTCTAAATTCAAATTTGGTAATAATTCCTTGGACCAATACCAATTTCGGCGGGCAACTTTACTTATAGTAGGTAGTAATTAAATAATAAATAATAATCTATATTCAAGATTGTGGTTTTCTTTTAATATGGCGATATATAAAAGATGTTCCTACTTTCTACTTTTTCTTTCTTTAATTCTTCTACGTTGACCTACATTCTGGTGAAAATTTGCCAGGCGTTGTGCCCATACAAAGTCCAGTTTGCAGTATGCCTACTTGACAAATCTATTAACTTTTGTACCGGTAGGGACCTACGCCTAGAACCGCCTGTACCGTTAGGCAAAGGCAAAATGTAGCCTTATTTCTTAACTGGTAGGTCTAAGGAACATACTATGAGTGAGTAGGGATTGTAGGTTAAAGCGTGAGATGGACGATCAACATGGTTGCCCAACTTTGTTGCTATGAAGCTGGTATGCATTTGGTAACGTGCATATTGCCGGTTACCCGACACTGTTAACAAAGCCTGAGAAACATTGTCAACATCTTCAACAATCTTATGTTTTATTGCTCAATTATCAAGGCTAACAATCAAGTTGTGCAATATGAGTCGGGCAACATTGTTCATCATCTATTGTGTGCTTTAGGGAGGCACTTGTGAATAAATTCTAAAATTTGCTATAGTCTAGGTAGGCTAGTTACTTTTATTAATATTTAGTATTTATTTACATAGGGAGACAGGAGGCCTTTAAGTCTAAATGGACTTACATACATACTATTTAGGTAATTTGTTATATTATTTATTATTATTATTAATTTTTTATTTGGACTTTTCTCAAGCCAACCTAACATTTGATAGGAAGCAAGTCGCTGGCTTTGTAACGACGTAGGCCTTTGCTGCTCCAACCCTTTAGTTTAAACATTTGGAATCCATTTCTATCTTCCACCCCCAGCATTTAGTATTAACCAGCATAAAATGCCTACAATGATGTGAATAACACAAAAAGTAAAGAGTTTAGCTACCTGTTGCCTGGGCTTACTATAGTGAGTCTGTCATTATTAGAGACCTGTTGACAGATTTTTTAAAGTGCATTTGCATGTTTTGATGTAGGCCTATGCTATGCAACAGTGGAAAATTGTATATGTAAGGCCCTGTGTTTCATGACCTTGAAAAATTGCAATACTAAAAAAATGCAAACTTGTGAGGGAATGTTTAGCTAAATTAGTATTTTATTTGGTATCCGTATCGGTATGTTATGGAATTTTTTGGAGACTTTTCAGGGTAATTTTTGTTATGAATATTTTGTATTTTGTGAAAATGAAAGGGGAATATATTGCCTAAAAATTTTACTTCTTACCACTTTTTTGCACAACTTAAAATGTTCCCAGTTCATTAAATATCCACTTTGCCTACAATAGTTGTGTTCATTTTATGAAGCAGGTTTAATGCCGAATATTCTTGGTTTTAGCTTTGGGTCATGTGTTAGGTACTATGTATTTTGTAACTCGTGGCTTCAATGCAACAGCATCAGTGCTGCAATCCTTCTTAACTTAAACCAACTACATACATACTAACAAAGGTTTAGGGCTACTGGTACAAATTGAAAGTGAAATGTTGAAAAAATAAATAAAATGGTAATGCCAAACTGTAATGTACCGATAATGTAGGAACTAGGTCTGAGTAGCGGTACCTATATTCACAGGCCCCCGCCTTTACTTCCTAAGTTTACCAGTGGTATGAACTGCACCACAGCAGTTAAAGGGTTGTACTAACTGTATGTGTACTAAATAGTTTTGGAAAAAGAAGGGGCGTTTTCCCGACCCCATTCCTCTGTGGTTCCTTACTGGGGAAAACATCTACATAACTGTGCATAACCATGTATCAAGTGTATTTGTGTATCTAATAAATAGTTAATATGAATTGAAGCATAATAACTACCTTTAGGTACTAAACCCACTACTACTACAAACTAGTGGTGTGCAGGACACCACAGTTGGCGACGAAGGTAATGGAAGGTACAGTGAATATTCAAAACTTAATTTCGAGGCCCTAGGCCCATGCTCTAGGCCTAGGCGAATACGACGCCATTTGACAAGGTGATTTCGTGATTTTCACAATGTCCAAAATTGGGTCATTGGGGCCTTATGTTTGCAGCAGAGGAAACCTGGACTGCATACATGACAGGTTTGAAAATTTCGTAACTTGCAATAAAAATTGAAGACAATTTGAAAAAGAGCACTTTTCTAACAGTAGTGGGAGCAAGAACATACACATTGCTTTTTGGGGTTGTGTGCCCCCGACAAACCCAAAGATCTAGCATACAATGAGCTAGTGGAAGACTGTCCAAGCACATAAGTCGGCTCCAGGGAAAATAGCGGAAAGATACAATTCTACCAAGCTGTCCAACAGGTAACGAGTCGATCCAAGTTTTCGTAGCTAGAATAAAAAGTCTCACTATACTGTGGATTTGGACCAAGGATAAAGGAAGCTCTTCGAGACCGTTTCGTGTGTGGTTAACGTTCCGATAGGATTCGATTTTCGTCTTCTAGAGAAGGGTGACCCCACATTCGAAGACGCAGTAGCCCTAGCAGCCACGTTAAAAACCGCGCAGAAGGATTGCAACAGCCATGGGGGGGAGCCGTCCAGCCGGTCTACATCATCTAGGCCTAAAACCCGAGGGAAGTTCATGAGCAACCCAAAGCCTACAGCCCGATCGACAGCAGCACCCGCAGTGGTACCCAGTTCCGGTTCTTCAAAAACAGTCGGGAGTATTTCAAAAAGAAAAATATCGTGTTTTTCATGCAATGGAGAAAACCATACTAGAGATAACTGTAAATTAAAAAGTTATGTTTAATTTATGCAAAAGGACAGGGCATATTGCCAAGGCCTGTCGTAGCCAGCTAATAATAGAGGAACTAAACCCAAACGCAGTTCTTATTAGGGCAGATACACCAGTGGATAAACCCCTGGATGATTCTAGTGTATTGTTCCAATTGAACTCAAAGACAGATTGTATGCCTCCAATAATTGTGCCAGTAATTCTGGAGGATAGTTTGTAAGCATGCATTTAGACACCGGTTCTGCAGAAAACCGCAGTCTCTTTCAAATTCTTTGAACAATATCTCAAGCACCTTGTTTTTCCCAAACCCAAATCGAATTTAACTTTACAAACGTATGCCAAGCATAGCATCACACCTAAAGGAGTGGTGATGGAAAAATGAAAGGTTAAAGGTGGAAGGTTCATTCTTTACCTTTAAACAGGTCATTGCAAATGGTGGTCCTCCTATTCTAGCAGAGATTGGTTACTAACCTTGTTTGGGGGAAAATTTGGATTACCGGATTGTTGAATGTGCAACAACATGAAGGCGAGCCTCCACAGGCTGGTACAGTACATTTCAGTGAAGTAGAGCATAATGGCAGCAGTGGAAGCATTAATTGCAAAATTTCCCTTTAAAGTGTTTCAGGAAGGGTTAGGAACATTTACTAAAGCTAAAGGTAGCTTACATGTTAAAGAAAATGCTATACCCAAATATTATAAAGCTAGGCATCTACCGTATTCATTACGACCCAAGGTAGAAGCAGAGTTAGAGAGATTAACTAATCTAGGGTATTATTACGCCAGTGGATTATAGCGAGTGGGGTACTCCTATAGTTCCAGTCCCAAAAAGAAGATGGCAGTGTTCGCATATGTGGCGATTTTAAACTAACACTCAATCCCGTGTTAGAGACTGATAGATACCCTGTTCCAAGGATCGATGACTTGTTTGCAACGCTACAAGGCGGTCGCATTTTACTAATTAGACTTGACTATGGCCTACCACAAATTGAATTAACGGAAGATTCTAAAAAGTATGTATTTATTATACTCATAAAGGTCTGTTAGGTACAAAAAGGATTCCGTACGGAGTATCGTCCGCACTGGTATTTTCAAAGAAATTATGGAACAATTGTTAGCCGATATTCCAGGAGTTAGAGTATTTCTGGATGATCTCCTAGTTTACAGGTAGAAAAACGACAAGAACATTCCGAACGATTGGAACGAGTTTAGGCCGATTAGAGGAAAGTGGTTTTCACAGTACAGCGAAAGGTAAATGTAATTCTTCCAAAATTCTGTGTCATATGTAGGACATACCATTGATCGGGAAGGGTTTCGTCCCTCTCCGAAAGTAGATGCAGTTATTAATGCACCATGTCCTCAGGATATTTCACAGCTACGAGCCTTAATAGGTCTTGTGACATTCTACAGCAAGTTCATTCCGAACATGGGTTTTTTGTTGAAAACCCTGGTACCATTTACTGGAAAAGGATGCGGGAATTCAAATTTGATCATAACTGTAGGGTGGTTTTTGATAAAGTCAAGAAAATCTTGGTCATCTAATCCTCTCTTAACACACTACGACCCTGATAAACCTTAAAATTGGTATGCGATGCTAGTGCGTATGGGTTGGGCGCAGTCTTAGTGCATGTTATGCCAGACAATTCGGAGCAGCCGATTGCCTATTGTTCCCGCACCTTGACCAAAAAATGAAGTTCATTATTCGCAGATTGATAGAGAAGCCCTAAGCATCTATTGGGGTGTACAAAAATTTTTTCAATACTTGATGGCAAGACATTTTCTACTGGAAAACTGATCACCAAGCCTTGACGATTATATTCGGTCCTAAACGTGGTATTCCATGATGGCAGCCAGTCGATTGCAGAGGGATGCATTCTTTTTTTCTGTTTTTCATTTGACATTTCGTATGTTAAGTCTCGCGATAATGTAGCGGATGCATTTTCGCGACTTCCTTCAAATGTTTCAGAATCTGCCGATGCAGATACTTTCCCACATTAATTTTGTAACTTCTATAACTTTCCAGTGTCTTGCAAAGACATAGCAAAGGAAACGCGAAGTAACAGTATTTTATCGAAAGTGTACAATTTTGTAGTAAGGGGTTGGCCAGAATCAACTACAGGTTTAGCACCGGGCTAATGCCCTATTACTACAAACGTTTAGAACTTTCAGTTGAGCATGGAGTTCTCATGGGGGGGCTATCGAGTGATTATACCATCCAAATTTCAAGCTCATTTCTTAGCCGAAAATACATGACAGCCATTTAGGAGTAGTGAAAATGAAGGGGCTTGCACGTACGTACTTTTGGTGGCCCCAACATAGATAAACAAATCGAAGAGTTAGCTGCTTCTTGCATAAGTTTTTTTAGCTCACAGGCCGTCACCCGAAAAGGCACAGTTGCATGTTTGGGAGAATGTAACAAAACCTTTCGAAAGTGTGCATCTTGATTTTCTGGGTCCCCCTTTATTCAAAATGTTCTGGTGTTAGTGGACGCATATTCCAAATGGGTGGAAATTTTTGAAGTTCCATCTACCGCGGCGGTCCAATACTATTCGCGACTTCGTTACCTCTTTGCGCAATTTGGTGTACCCAATTAGTAGTATCAGACAATGGTCCTCCATTTTCCCGTCAGCAGAGTTCAAACAGTTTTTTGCAGTCCAATGGATTCGACAAAGTTTTTCTCCTCCATATCATCCCGCTACCAATGGATTAGCCGAAAAAATGGTTCGAACTTTCAAATCCAAAATAACGTCCATACTAGAGTCTGGATCCGATTGGAAAACAAGCTATTTCTAAGTTCCCTTTTTTTGTATAGAAATACGGTTTTATTGTACAACAGGGGAAACTCCGGCTAAGCTATTTCTCAATAGAGTATGCAGAACTAGGTTAGATGCGATCTTCCCAAGCACATCCTCTTTTCGTGAAAAAGCAACAGTCTAAGCAAATACAGAATGCACATGGTTCTAGAGTAATGTCCTTTGCAGTTGATGACAGAGTGCTGATAAGGGATTATAGAGGTAATCCCCCCCCCAAACAGAAATGATTTAAGGCAAAATACTCCAACAGTTAGGTCCAGTCACGTATAAAGTTTATGTCCAGGAGAGGACATAGTGTGGAAAGACATGTAAATCAGTTATTAGCTGATCGAGTAATGTTGTAAGAGACCCGCCGTATAATGCGGAGAGGGGATTGAGGTACAAAGTAATATTAAAATGTTAAAAAAAGTGATGATGAGTTTAGTGCAAATGCAGGAAGGTGAACAGAACACCTTCTCCAAGTCAGGATACAGTGGTTGAGTTGGTTTCAGATCAGGGAAAACCCATAATTCGTCACCTCCAGCCCCCACTACTCCGGCCTTGGAAAAGCCTTCTGGGCCAGGGTTTGAGAAACGATACCCTGTAAGATTAAGAAAACCCAAAGTACGGTTTGGGTGTGTAACAATGAGTATGTAAGAACTATTCTTGTAAAATTCTGTATTATAAAATATTC
The DNA here is from genome assembly GCA_024449915.1 of Sweltsa coloradensis. NCBI lineage: Eukaryota > Metazoa > Arthropoda > Insecta > Plecoptera > Chloroperlidae > Sweltsa > Sweltsa coloradensis. Next base: position 65,207 of record JAMZAV010001909.1, read on the forward strand.
ATTATGGGTTTGTTATGTTATCATTTGGTGCCTACCGAGTAGCCAGTAGGAGAAACCATTAGTATGTAAGAACCATTCTTGTAAATTTCTGTATCATGCTGGGATTCATTATGTTTTATTGTTTCTTCCTGTTGTTACCCCGCTTTGAAATTAAGCCTAGGGGAGTTGTAATGTATCCAGATAATGTAGGAACTAGGTCTGAGTAGGCGGGACCTATATTCACAAAGGCCAGCCTTACTTCCTAAGTTTTCCAGTGGGATGAACGCACCACAGCAGTTCAAGGGTTGTACTAACTGTATGTGTACTAAATAGTTTTGGAAAAAGAAGGGGCGTTTTCCCGACGCCATTCTCTGTGGTTCCTTACTGGGGAAACATCTACATAACTGTGCATAACCATGTATCAAGTGTATTATGTGTATCTAATAAATAGTTAATATGAATTGAAGCATAAATTACTACCATTAGGTACTAAATCCTACTACTACTACTACTAGTGGTGTGCAAGGACACCACACAAACCGTCATACACCTATATTTTTTTTAAATATTCTCATTAATGGTAAAATAGATCTTATACCTACTAGTAGATCTAAACATAACAAAGGTTTGAATAAAATCATGGATAGCCCTAAGTATCATGAACTAAACATGCAAAAACGGTGTGTACAGAGTGGTAAATAAATATTAGCAACAGTATGCTGCGTATTAACTGCTAAAAATGGAAAAACCATTATGCGATATGCCTTTCTTTAAACATTGCTTTAAACCTGAAAAATTAATATTAGTTTCCAGAGGTTGATAAAGAAACAAAGGTACCCTAGATCTCATGCCTAAATCTACCACAACACCTTGTGAAATTATGATTTATTTGGTCTCATAAATAATAAGTATTAATTGAATCTTAAACAACAATATAATAAGTGTTAATGTATTTATTAGTATTAGCCTAGGTACTCTTTACATATCACTTGTGAAACACCTGCCACTGACACTGTCAGCCATGTTTTGCTATCATGGTTAACCCGTTAGCCTAACATTAATATAGGTAAACCCTTGTTTTGCCATGAAATAATATTTAAAATCAAAATTATAGGGGAAAAAACTAAATTCAAAATTTTCTTCCCATTTTCTATCGGATGTTATCCCACATTGACATTTAAGCTCCCACTGCATTTTTTTGCCTCCCCCCCTCCCACCATAGCATTTCGTGAATTTTTTCAGATTTCATCAGACATTACGGAAATAAGCCTCCATTAACCCCCCCCCCCCCCAAAAAACATGCTCATTGGAACTCCACCTCACACATTTTTATCATTCCAAAAAAAATTAACAGAATATGAAAATTATTTCCCCCGCTGGTAGTTTTGTCTGATCCTTTCCAACCTTGACATCACCAACACCTTAAAGACTTAACCCCACTCCTTGCCCAACTACCCCACCCCCCTCCCCCCAAAATATTCTTTACCTTTTAGGTCAGTTGTTTGGATTTTATCAGATATTGACATTTAGCCACCTACGACCCCCTACCAAAGTCACTTCTCCCCCCCCCATCTCCCAACCCCGCCCCCTTCCTCCCCCAACTGTCCAATTTATCATGTTTTTGTTGTGTGTATTGGTAATTTCATCAATTCTAATCCAATCTTGACATTTTTCTCTCCCTCTCCCCCCCCCCCCCCCCCTATTCCCAGGATCACTTCACCACAAAGGTTTTCTGGAAGAAAATCCCCCCAAATTTTTAATATTAAAAAAAAACATAATATATTCAAAATTTGCTTCCCCTCCCAAGTCATTGTTTCACATGCTATCCACTATTAACATAGCAACACCCCCTACACCCCATGACGCCCGTCTGGCAGACGTGGTTGTATGGCTAGTGGTTAAGAGGTGGCATTTTATTTGAAAATTTGTAAATCTTCAACTAATTATAACTATAATGTGACACTAATTAATTGAAAAATTGCCTTGAATGCCAAGAAGAGGCAGTTGACCATTTGTGAGTAGGGTCTACTAGTTTATTGAAAATTCCAGCAGGACCTACAGCCTTTCTACGTAGGATGAAAGTAACGTCCCCCATACCTACCAGTAACTTAAGAAATAAAGTTAAGTACCGGTAGGCCTACTTCTACCGGTATTGTTTATCACAGACAGACAGGCAGGCCACTGTAGTGCATGCTAAACAAGCTATTCTATGGAACCACTAGTTAGTCGTCTTTGGCTATGTATTCAAACTGTTGCCATGTGTGTTGAATTTTGATGTGGAGATCAAGTTTTGAAACAAAACATAAAACCATTTTGGTCATTATGTTACGAAACGTAGTCTCAGAATATCCATTTATATTTTTATCAAGAAGCCAGTTGTTTTAAATAAAAACGTAAATTCGAAAAAACAAAACGGTAAATTTTTGTCGTCTCAAGTCAAAACGTCTAGTATTTGCAACCTACAAACAAAATTGTTGTAGGTAGGTAGCATTTCTTAACAATTTCATACACGGCCTTCTTCATCATCCATTTTACATTAAAAGGTTCTTTTAGAAGTAGGAATTGAATAATACTTTGTTCTCATTGGTCCATTATTCATAATGACAGAAAATTAAATTTAGGCCCATGGCCCAACGGCAACGTCAGTGCAAAGATTCAAAAGCACTACCAACTGAATAGGATTATAGGATACACGTTTAATAAATAAATAAAATCTGTCATATTGGCTAATGGTTTGGGTGAATGTATCTAAGCTGGGGCCCCAGGATCGGATTAGACGTCACTTTCAGTTAGCTACCCGGACCTGCCATATGAAATATAAATATGAGTCCAGATTTTACCAAAATGTTAGAAAGTTTGCCTCGATTATATCAACTACGGAAGTTCTCCATAAACAGAATTAGGTACCTACAACTTTCTTCGTGCCGGATTTTCTTGTGAAACAAATGGATGACTTCACAGTTTGTTAAACATAGGGTTGCCATTAGCCAACCTTCCTGTATTTTGGGGCTTGTGCCACTACTCAGTACTGTATCAAAAAGTTATTGTTGCTAACAATTGGAAAACCAGCTGTTATTGTGGCACACTGGTAATCCTACATGGATTTCAACCACTGTAGGGTCTAAAGTCTAAACAATCTACCAGTAGCTTATAGTCTAGTCTCTGGTATAAGTTAAGTACGGTTTCTACTACCGAGAGGCATAATCCTTTTGTTACACTATTTGCTTTGTTTAACAGACAGTGTAGCCTGGAAGAAGTCTCCGTCTCCTTTTGTGGCTTGACGGTTTATTTCGCGATGCCGGTCTCGGCTAACGATTTCCTCCAAAACCTCCCCATCTCCTTTAATAAGCCTGCAACAGAAAGAGAAACCAATTTAGGTACCTAGGCCTGTAAGTACCGGTATGTCCAGGGTATGGAAAGTTAATGTGCAAAAGAAACTTGTTAAAAGTGAAGTTGATTGGTTTGAAAAGTAATTGGTTAAGGCTAAAGAGCTAATGCTAAGCTATAGTAATGTAACCAATTTTAAAATTGTTGTATTGCTGTGCCCGCATTCAATCAACAATTGGATTGCCTTCAATCATCAATCATCATGCATCTAGCTGCCATATAGAGACATGCCTCCCTTAAAAGAAAAAAGAAAAACTTGCAAAAATTTATAACATTGTTTTGTACCAATTTAACGAAGGCCTAATTTAATTGTAACAGAAAAGTTCAGTCATTTTATTTTAATTATCTCGGGAAGTTGAAAAGTGTACCTACAGGTAAAGTACGTAGGGTAGGCCTATGGTAGGCCTAATAAATGTATTTTTAAACACACATAACAAAAACTTGTAGAAATACAGCCAAACCTTACACACTCACAAGGAATAAGAACTAAAAAAAGGGCCAAGCTCATCTACCCTTCCACATTTGCGCATTCTTAATTCATAAACGTACAGTGTCCCATAACAGCATCCTCGAAAAGCTTGGCAAAATAGAATTTGCGATTATTAATTTAAACATAATAGTTTATCCAAGTTCTTTTTTTCTAATTAATTTAAACGTAAACATGCAAATTCTATTTTGCCAAGCTTTTCGAGGATGCTGTTACGGGACACTGTACAGTTATGAATTAAGAATGCGCAAATGTGGAAGAGTAGATGAGCTTGGCCCTTTTTTTAGATCTCATTCCTTTGAGTGTGTAAGGTTTGGCTGTATTTCTACAAGTTTTTGTTATGTGTGTGATCTCATTACTTTTTCAAGTTCCATTCCAAAATTATTGTTAAAATATAATATTTTATCAAAGTTGATTTAATTTTTATGGTATTAGCAATAACAATAGGATGTAAAATATCTAGGCCCGGATTCATGTACATCCTGGGTATAGGTGGTAGAACCATGGAGGTGGATTAAGGAGGTCTAGCTCAAATGGAATAGCACGTCCACGATCGTGTTTGTTTGTTTGAGCCTATTCGCCATTTTGATTGTTTTAACTACTACTAGCAGGTTAAACTTTGTTACAATGAACTGTGGTAGGCCCTAGGTTACCTTGGTTACCAAAGTAAACAATCAAAATGTCTGCCAAATTGAAATGCTAACTTGTACACCGCCGACCACACACCTGCGCCTCCAGTACGCCAGTACTATTTATAACTCCATGGTATAACCATGGTATAACGACGGTATAAGGACTGGTTAAGTCTAGGCAACTCACATCCAATTAAAACTTTCCCATGTAACAACAAACGCACAACTAATGTTATTTTACACCTATTTCACTGCATCCACAGCCATGTAAATCATCAGATAATCAAAAGAATATTGAAAATTTTCACCATCTTTTGTTTTACATTTTCATTAAAAGTGACAGGAGATTGCAAAAAAGAAAAGGCTTATTATTGCCGTAAATTTTGGAATAGCCTAGGACTATCATACCATTGTTTATCTGCATTAGGCTTTTAGTAATCAAAACTGGTTATTTGTGCGGAAAGTGTGTCAGAAAAAGGTTGTGCTGGCCTAGGGTTGGCTAAGAAAGGCCTAGGGCTTGTCAAACATGTAATGTAAGTACTTATTTTATCTAGTCCATAGCCTAATGGAACTTTAGACCTACACTGTTGTATTATAAATAATTTTCTACATCTGGGCCTAGGCCAGGGACGGTTTCTGATTTGTTTTATGAGAGTATAATGACACCTTTTCTCGTTCCACACAAAAAAGAAAAATTTAAAATGTCCGCTATTTGTTTACGTATCGCACTTTCCCGCCTAACTCTGCTTGTACCGTCAACAAGTGTCAAGTAACTATAGTTACTTGTTGATTGTATGCCTAGTGTATAAGGCTTATTTTAAAACCTTTATTTGGAAGCCTTCCAGCAAACTTTTCAACTTTTTTTTCAAAAGAGACTATATTACTATAACCTTAATGTCCATGTAAAATATGAACATTGTAGCCCCACCCGTCTGGTCAGAATCGCGGGCCGATTGAAACTGACGAATTAGATGTTAGCAGTAGCAGTAGCTAACATCCTTAAAGTGATTTTGAGCATGTTTCAAGCCATTTTTTCACCAAGAAGGAATAATCGTACCCCAATAAAATTTGGCATGTGTTGTCAGGTACCTAAATCCCCTCGATTGTGATAGTTTTCAAGTTCACATCACGTTACATGACGGCTGGGTAACACCTCGAAATCACCCCAACTCTGCTTGGTGTATAAGGTGCTTGAGTGTGTAGCGCACCGCGGCTTGGCTGCGGCGCCCTAACGGGCACCTAGATATCTACCTATTTTGTTGGAAAGTCAGTAGAACTACAAATCAAATAACAATCCGGTATCATTCAACACTTTCAGTTAAAGCAAATTGTCAACACTCTTGTCCGAAATTTTTCCTGCAAGCGGAGATAGTCACAAGAAGCAATGTTTTCGTAACTAACAATAGTAGGCCCTACAGTGCAGTCTAATAAAAATGTGCAGAGTACCTAGTTAACATAAATAAGTTAGACCCTAAAGTGTTAAACTTTAAATTAAAAGTTATCAAGAATGAATAAATGAGCTGCTCAAAAAGTTACCAAAAAGTATTGCGTTAATGGTAGTAACACCCAACTAGCCTATTTGACAAAAATTTGAATATCACTTCACCTGTGTCTGCCTGTTTCCTCATCGAAGACCCGACGTATGACACTCTGACGTTTCTCCCATTCTTCTTTTGTCATCGGTGCCATGGCTTTGGCTCGATCCGTTAACAATATGTCCGGTGTCTCTGTGCTCGATACAGCTGGCATCTCAACATCAATTAATTTTATATCTGGTCCTATCGACAGTCTCTCTTTCTTTCGCTTAAGTTTCCTTTTGGCTTTTTTCTCCTTCTTGCGGCGTTTCTTGTCTTTGTGACGTTTCTTTTCTTTGCGGGATTTCTTTTTAGTGTCTACGGAACTACTACTGCCCGACGAGCTACTATCGGATGTAGAGCCTGATGAAGACGACTCTCTTTTAACTCGTTTCTTATTCTTAAGTTTTCGGCGCTTCTTATGACTCGAAGAGCTGGGCCTTCTCTCTGACGAACAACTACTAGATCGAGACGTATTTGATGAACCAGATGAGGTGTCACGTTTATGACTCTTCTTGGCACCACCTGTTGAGTGTGATTTAGTCGAGTACTTTCTGCTCTTGTCTTGCGACCGTCTTTTGCTTCCGCTGCTAGCCGATCTACTTGGACTGGACGTGCATTTCCTTCTCTTCTCCTCATTGTTACTACTTGATACTGAACTTTTTCTTTTTCTTGCATCAGACTTGCAATCCACCTGATTCCGAGATAGAGATCTAGAACTAGATCGGCCATTGTCATGCTTTCCCATGATAGTTGTAGTCCCTTTAACAACATACAAAAAACTGGAATAAAACCCAACTTTGTATTGTATAAAATGGACCATTTTCAGAATTAACTGCGCTTGCGCGCTCTGTAGCAAAGCATTATGGAAGAAAGGGAATTAAAATGCTAAATGTCATGTGCTTGGGATTGTGGTAGACTGCACTGACATTGTTGGAAACGCAGTTTTCCCCACACACCCGCCCCGAGTAGGCCTAGGCCTCCGCCTACCCTATGTCATTTAGCGTGTAAATGCCCTTTTCTTCCATAATGCTTTGCGCGTGCGATTTTGAAAATCGTCTATTGCAACAAAATGCAAAATAACGTTCATCAATATGCTGGGGGTTTTAACATGAAGGAAGTACCCACAGTTACCACATGCTATAGGTCCTAGATACCGTACAAAAATTAACTATTCACAGCTCACCTTTACGTAGCTACCGGTATCTGAAATCTACAGGCGGTGAAAAGAAGTGAGTATCCATAGCTTTCAGAATCCCACTCTCTTGATGCTACTTTCACGTGCTTTCCGATGAATAGAGATCACATCGTTGAAGATCAAAACAATATTTTCCCAGCTAGACCAGCTCTATAACACAAATCAAAAGTGAAGAGATACTGAGGGCTGCGGATATTTGCACCCACTGAGGTGCGCCGAGGAGGTTTTATGCTATTTTCACCTATGTTCTGCGCATGCGCGGGTGTGTCCAACATAGGGTACGTTCCGTATGATGCTAACTTGCATGCTTGGGCGTGCCCAAAGCATTCCGTAAACACCGCCGCCATCACAACGCCCGTAACGCCCAATGTTAAACCTCGGGCATCTTGGGCATGTCTGGGTATTGTGGACGCGTTGGAGCATCATTCGGAACGTACCCATATTCTATTTGCACCGACGTGAAATGAATAACCTGAAGGTGCGCGTTTTTTCTACCCAACTTTTATACACTAACGGAAAAGATTTCGGGTACGCTCTTTTCGATTATATCCTAGAACTAGCGCGGCGCACTGTAGCCAGCGGAAAGTTCGGCTAACCTAACGAAAGTAGTTTTGTAACGGTAAGGATTTCGGGTGTACTCCGGCTGTGGATATTTGCACCCACTAATGTTGGCCACACCCGCGCATGCGCAGAACATAAGTGAAAATAGCATAAAACCTCCTCGGCGCACCTCAATGGGTGCGAATAGACACTCCGGATACTGAGTAGGCCCTCCTCATGCAAATGCACATGTAAGAAAAATTTGTCCATTTCAAGCCATTTCAAGCCCTAGTAAAGTTGAGGTTATGAGGCACAGAGCGCACTGTTTATGTGTCTAGCCTGTCAAGACACCGACTAGGCCTTGCATGAAGTTTGTTTTACAATTCAAAGCTATAACTAGCTTTGTACACTTTATTTTGAACGTGTACTTATAATTTTAATTGGATTTATAATTACCCTATTGTTCACCGGTTTGCAGAAGACACTTCATGTTCGCACCGCCCCTTGGATTAGGAAAATTTGGAACATCCCGCTGCGGATTTTGTATCCCTAGTTTAAAATATCACCAAAAGAATGCGCAACCTAGATCATATAGTTCAACCAAGTTCAACAGATAGATAGTAGATGTCGCTAGGAGTATTCAGAACATAATCATTGGCACGGGGGTTTGTCCTCTTTGCCCTTCAACACACATCTTTCACAAGTGTACAGACTGAAAGCTTCACAGTATTATCTCGGTAAGTGGGAAATGTTCAATTAAAAATGTTATTGCATGCAAACATTTGTTTGGGGAATAAATGTGCATCAGTTTTCAGATGGGGAACGCGTTTGTCTTTTACGAAATACCAGAGAATGATTTAATCGGAATATTTGTGCCTCCCGAAAAATGTCTTGAGTTATCCCGGCATGTCTTATCAGTAAAATGTTTTCGCTTTCAATTGAATTTCTATGATTAGAACAAATTCTTCATTCATCATCTCTGAAGATCTATCTACATGATGATCTCAACAATCATGATGAAGGGTCTAAAAAGAGGATGTGGCATAGGCGTGGTGTGTGTAATAACCTTTTTATAGGCCTACGTGCTGGTTAAATTTGAAGACGTTATTAATTAGGAAATGATCAATGTCTATTGGTGAAGGACGTGCCATAATAAAATGCAAACGACGTAGGCCTATGTTATCGATGACACGACCTTGGCCTTATATATAACGACTTACTTCACACAATGTAGATCTCACGTAGTGAGCTGAGGGTATCCAATTCATCGATCACAAAAGTAGGTACTAGGTAGGCCCCTAGGCCTACTGGATTGGCCCTAGGTACTTAATTATTTGTTTGGCATGGGGTGTGTCTCGTATTATCTTCGATTATTTATTGACACCAATGTTACACAGATGAATGATGATGCAATTAGCATTGATGCTGTGAAATGCTATTATGCAATGCTTCATCATTCATTCTCCTTGACACATTTCGAGAAAATGAAACTTTTTACAAACCAAAGTAATGTCATATTGTTATTTTAACATTCTCATCTTACGCCTATATTTTGTAGTATGGATAGCAAGGTGTGTCTGTGGATGTGAACAACTTCTGTGCCGCCCTGTGACTGCTAAGTTCTTTGTCCTCCCTCAAGGTCAACGTGTTTTTAAAGCTGAGGGTGTGTTCTGGCTTGGGGTTGTTGTTAGGGGGGTGTCTGAAAGGACGCAGCCCACGGTCAACGTCAAGGTCATATGACGTAGATTTACGTGACGTCTCGTGAGTCTTTCTCAAACGACCTTGCGGACATTTGAAGGTCGTTCTCAAAAATAAATGACATTAGATCGCTGATTGCGGTTGGTATTCGTTTTTCGTTTGAATTATATAGGCCTAGGTATCTCAATTTTATTTTAGTTTTGCCTGAGTCTATCTATCAAGGTATTAGAAAAATAAATATATTTTATAAATAATTTTAATTTTAATAATTTAAATTTTAAATTTAATTAATTTAGTAAAATGATTCCCTTTGTTACCTTTGCATAGAATTTATTTATTTGTATTCCCTTCAAGATATTTTCTGGAGGAAATTTTCATAAGGTTGGCCTATTAGGCCCTACGCATTTTGTATAAATAAACAACCTGATAGTTTCAAGTTTCAATTTTATTCATTCTATCGATACATACATGGTACAGATGTCAGATATAGGCCTAACCCCTGTTGGTCAGTGGCGTAGCAACATTTTCTGGGCCCCCCGCTGTTGGTATAATATGTGGACCCTTCCCCCCCCCCCCCCACACACAAAACACAATTTAAAAACTTGCATACCTTTACGTACACACATCAATCAACAGATCAAACGTATATCTACAGCTTTACGAAGGAGAGGTATCTCTTGAACTCCTTTGCTTGATTTAAAGAAACCATCTAGCTATTTTTTGTATTTCATTTGTTACCGACAGAGTTGACTCGAGCGTTAAATGCGCGACTCTGATTCGCGAGGTCCCAGGTTCAAATACCTACTCGAGACTCGAGTTCTGATTCGAAATGTCCATGTAATTGTCGGAAAACAAACTAAAACAGAACATGAATTTAGCCTGTCCTATACGACATCAACAAATTAATAGTTCAAGCCATCATCCACTTCGTCCCTCTAAAAGTCAGATGACAGAAGGCAGAGTAAATTCCCGTTGAATCAAATCTGGACTCTTACTAATCGATTTCTATGCTCGCTCGATTTGGCAAACTAATAGTCTTTGTTATAAAAAAATTTAAAAAAAGAGGGAATGGGACACATTAATTGGCAGTTGGCAAATAGCTATTATTTGCTCGGCCAAGAAGCATCCGAGCTATATAAAACTTTACAAAGTTGTCAATAAAGTATGGACAGCCCTACATTACTAGATTTCAAACTTTTGTTTTATTTATTACAACAAGATTTCGAACTCAATTATTTTGTACTTTTTTTACAAAAAAAATCTTAAAATCAAATTTAAAAAAAAAGTGTTACTGTAGTGTACTGTACAACCGATCAAAATTTCGCATGCGGTGAAAGTCAGCCTATAGTGAACAGGAATAAAACGCATGTCCTATAAAAAGGTACCATTTTGTCAGATTTTTTAATTCAAAAATCATTTTCTAAAAAAGGGAAAACTAAATGGTTTGACAGGGGCCCCGTTGGGGCCCCTACCCAGACCAGCCCCCCCCCCCTGCGGGGGCAGTAGCTACGCCACTGCTGTTGGTAGAGAGGGAATGAATAATCCTTAATAACTACTGAGTACTGACGACGTACGTAGCCTACTCCTGCCAAACAAAAATGCAGACAAAGCTAACTCAAAACTAGAACGAAGACGCTGCTTAGACACTTGTCAGACAACGTCCTATATCGCAGTTCACTCTCTCTCTCCCAGCGCCACGCCCCCAATTACGTAGCTTCGCCGAGACAAACGAAGGCAGGGCGCGGCGCCCGTAGTGCATGGGTTCGACTCTCGTGCATTGCGGTGTCGTGTCGGCCACCTACCAAGGCACACCCATCTCTTCTTCAACAACGCACCCCGTGGGCTGGGTTCGAATCCCGCAAATACTGTACTAAATACTGTGCTTTGTGTCACATTCACATAATAGCCTCCAAAGTCCAAATCGAACTTGGCCTTATAAAATGCGGTAGGCCTACTCTAGAAAGAGTGCAGTGCAACAAATTTCAAATGATGTTGCTTTCTTCCAACAGTTCTGTACCATACTTGCTGTTGCTACATAGGCCTACTTCTCCTTATCTTTGCTCTTACTAGTCCTACCATAGAGATTAATGGTCCTACGACCTTGTTCAACGGTCACGCCTCTTCAACTGCTGTCATTGGTAATGACACGTGATTTGAACAAGACCGGAGCCTGGGGGGCAATGGGGTCACTTGAACCCCCCCCCCCCTCCCCCATCAATATCAAACTTGAGCATCGTTGAATTTTTGAAGTGGCACGATTTTGTATGCTGTATTGTTGTCTTCCTCTGCTATTGACTGATAGTGGGTGGCAGGTTTTTAATTTTCCATCCTTCCTTCTTTTTTTTCACCTTCATAGTAATGTTCAAAATATAAAAAAAATCTGGGGCTATGCTCCCCACTTCCCAGACCCCCCGTACTGTCAGGTTACATGGTCAGTTAGAAAATTATCTTATTGCCCCCCCCCCCCTCCAGAATGCACTTCCGGCGCCACAGCAGTCAGCACACACACCCTTGAAAACCGGATGTGAATATGATATCCCACCAGTGGCGTGCTTAGGGCTACCACTGAGCTCTATATACTTATAGAGCTCAGTGAGGGCTACGGGTACGCAGACGCCGATAACTTTAGTAGCGATACGAACGAATACTTATTATAGTGATACCATTGTCAACCAAGAGCAAAGATGTCAACCCGCCGGTACGCAGTGGCGGCGCTACGGGGGGGTCTGGGGGAGCACTTCCTCCCACAAAAAATAGCTTGCCCCCCACCCCCCTCGGTGTCAAATGCCTGGCACACGCGTAATATTACTAAAATTTTAAATTAAAAATCACAAAACCAACGTCATATGTAGAAAAAACGTGATCCCTTGACTTTGAGTAGACATTTTTTCAGTTAAAACATGACGAAATAACTAGTATCGTCAATTTTTTTAGACTTGTCACCTCAGTCTGTGTGACTGTAGACCCCTTATTTTCGCTTCCGTGTGAATCATCTGTGGTGTCATTCAGCCGAGCGGACAGGAATTTTCCGAAAACGCATGAAAAATATTATCACGTTATAATATATAATTTTAAATATAAATCATTGGCTTTCACTCAGTTAACTGATAAGTGTTTAATGTTTTAGCGATTTGCTTCGACCAACAACTTATCAAACAAATTAAAAATAAAATAAATTGTATTTTGTTTAAAAATTTTTAAAAATCGAAACCATTTAAATAAATTTTTGTTAACTAAAAGTGAAACAAGTCCAATGATTATTTATAAACGAATGTAATATTTCATTTCTATTTAACAATATTATCTGAATAATTTTTAATTTGCTTTGCCACTCCTGAACTGGATCAGGTGGTTTCAGGCTTTTAGCTGAGTGTTTGGCTCGGACCCAAACACTGAATGAAGTCAGCTGCTTATAACACTAAACTAGGAAACCGCGTTGTTGGATGAGCGTAATTGGTGCATTGAGCAGCCATGTGTTATGCGAATTTTTTGTTGTTCTGTGGCAAAATCATTACATAATTGAAATTTTTTAAATTAAATTAAATTAAATTCAAAATTAACTTTATTTTTTAATTTTTAAAATTAATTGAATTGTTAAAAAAAGAAAAAAAGGTAAAAATTGCGATTTTATAAGAAATAACTTCTCGATTGCGCTCAAATTTAAACTTATCTATTAATTCATAAAATAAGGGTTCTGTGAAAAATCATACAATCGGATAAAAATGTAGGTGTATAAGTCAAAGAATTGTTTAAAAAAAGAAAAAACTGTAAAATTCGATTTTTATGATAAATATTTTTTCAATTGCGCTCAAATTTCACATGAGTATCTTAATTCATAAAATAAAGGTTCTGTGCAAAAATCATTAAATCGAATAAAGCATGTAGGTGTTATAAGTCGAAGAAATTTTAAAAAAATCGAAAAAAAATCGTAAATTGCGATTTTCATGAGAAAAATTTTCCGATTGCGCTCAAAACTTGGCAGTTTAAGTTCAGAGATTTCGAGGTTCATAAAATTCTATCGTAATTGAGATTATCGGGTTTAGGCCCGGGAACTCGTGGGGTACGAAACAGACAAAAAACGCAATAAAAAAAAAAAAAAACTCTCGAATTATTTTTCAAGTTGTAGTGAAATGGATATGTTCGCTTCGGGGGTCCCCCCTTACGCTCATCCAATTACAAGACGAACTATTTTTATAAACTCGTCTACTTATAGGAGCTTATTGTATTATTTTGACGCCATGAACTTGAAAATCTAACTATTATTATCAGTCTATTTTCTAACAAGAGAAATCGGAACAACTCCCCAACAGTTACACGAATATTATGTAGGTCTACTTAGTAATTTGTAATTATTAAACCGGATGGTACGGACTACGGACGGAGTACGGAGGTCCAGAAGTTAAAATAAAACTATTTTCCCGATAAAATATCAAGTTTACGACCTTTCTTGCTCCAAAGTTGACTGATATATGGGCCACATTATATAAACTGTCGATCAATGACACAACGAGATACGCCTGTCCCATCATCAACAACAGCGTTGTGTTCGTTCGTCTCCAACCGACGTCTTTGCTCCTCCTAGTTGAAAGTCAAGGTCGTCGGGATCGTCGGAGGTGACCCCTGTCTTGGGCGGGGGGAGGGGTACTTGGCACGGGGACGTGGATGTCGGAATGTGGGCGATACAGATCCCCCCATCATCCTTCTCCGCGGCGTTGCAAAGAGAACACAGTGAGTGTTCTCGAGAGTGAAGTTTTTGGGAGCGTCGGTCGGGTCTTAGATCACTTGTTAGGTAAGGTGCGCTTAGAGGATTATTGTGTCGCTTCTGCCCGCATACATGTTCGGTTTTCTTGAGGTGCTGCTTATGTTTGCGATTTTATTGTGCTTTTATAGATATTCCTCTAATAATATTGATTGCGTGTATATATTCCGATATTTCTTCTGACATTGGCATTGTATTGGCAAGACACATACCTTCGGCTTACTCTCGAATACCGGTATGATAGGATGTTCCTTTGTGTGTTACTAACACTTGAACTTTTACTACTAAATCCAATAATGAATTGTACAATCTGATGAATAATATTAATGAGGATGATGTGTTGTTTGTAGTTAGACTAATTATTGTGAGAAAACTTTTAACACCATGAACAACAAAAACACTCGTTTGTTGAGTGATAACAGGGAATCATTCTCTTCTCTTCATTGTCTTTGGTCGGGGAACTTATATTATTTTGAAGGGGTGATTCAGTAGATAATAATTGCCTATACGCCTTTTGTTGGTTTATGCTACTTCCCAATCGATTATTTACCAGGAGGGGAGTCAACAGTAGTTTATGTTATCACAATTAGGCCTACATAATCCAGAAAAAATTAATACGTCGATCGGGGATTGAAGCCGGGCCTCCCGTGTTAAATTAAAACTATATAAACAATTTATAAACACGGTATAATAATATTATTTTACATTTTTCTAATATTATTATGAATCGAGCAACAATTTAAAATTACCAGTTTGTGCATAAGATTTATTGTCACGTTGAAGGATGAGCATAATTATTAATGAGCCCTCGTAAGTATGTGTACAAATGTCATTTTCATTAGCACTAAAAACATTGAAAATTTACAAAATATTTAGATTTTTTTAAATTCACCAAGTCAAGAGTTGCCGTTTGCCCAAGAGAGCGACCAATCTCGCAGCAAATCAAACACAACCAACGTTTATTTTCAAGGACTACCACTAAACATGTTAGCTTGACCATTGAATGGGTTCTCGTTATCACGTAGCCACTGCTTGTAAATACATTCAATATTCATTTTGGCAACGGTATAATAATGCCACTTTCTAGTTTCTTGTCCCGCCATTGTCGTTAAAAATAGTCCACTGTCCTTGGCAGCTAGCGATCGATTGCCAGTGCGAGCGCTAGCGAAGTTCAGGGCCGGGCCGGGCGGCGGGATCGGGTGGGACTTGGATGGGATGCCGCAGTGCCTCCCCACCCGCCCGCCTGCGCTAAATGTCATCGGGACCATTGCGACAATCACACATTTCAAGCTCAGCTGATCGGGATTGTGAAAGGTGATCATCACGCGTCCAGGAAAATTAAAGACTGTCCTGTTCTGTTTCTGTCCGTATTTTTAATTTAATTGTAGGCCTGCGTATTGTAGATAAAGGGGTAACCTCTCCCTCATTTTTCTCGTGGTACGTGATTGGAGTCTTGAGTTGAAAATGCTGAATAAAACATATACCGGTATCGAGGACTTATTGTAAATGAAATTCAACTTTTTTCGAAAAGTTGTAACATTGCTGTGTGCTAATGGGCGATTTAGTGAATTTTACAATACGTTCTAAACGCAAACTCACAGTTAGAAATTCACATTGTCACTTCTCAAATCTCAATCCTTCATTTTCAACATTGGCTTACTACTGACATAGTCGACTTATGTACTCTATTATTTAATAACATTTTTGTCGAACAAGACAAACACAGCTAACGCACTGTAGTCTGTTGGTTTCCTCAATAGGTAAATACTGACGTGTGGAAAACATGCTTGCATGCCTCGTGATGACATAACTACTATAACAGCATGTTTTCAGTTTTGTTTACTCTAATGTTTACTCAGATGTTTTGTAAGGGAAATTACTGCGCAGTATGGGCCTATACGTACCGTCGTACGCATTCACATGACATGACGTCAAGCCACATAGGCATTGAACTTGAAGCAAACGAATGTGTGTGATGCCTTACCCTTGCCTCTTTATTCATGTCTTCCAAAACCAAAATACAGGCTTGCGAGTATGCAACGTCTAACTAAGAACCGATATATACAAGGGCGTCCGCAGGGGGGGGGTCAAGGCGGGCACTTGCCCTACCCCCCCCCCTTGAATCCTCGACAGCACTTAATTAATATATTAATTAGAGACTAATAATATTATTTGCGGAATACGTTTTTCTTTACATTACTACTCAACATTATATGTGATATATTCAGCGGATGTAACATGATCAATCTCGTCAGGACGTTAGCGTTCCAATTCCTTTTGGTGGTTTTCTAGCTTCGAGTATATCGACTGCACAAAAATTACATTATTTTGGTATTGCATTCAGTCCACTACTTTTTTTCTAAAATGCACCAAACGCACTCTAAAAACTTGATTTTCAAAAAATTTCACCTGCGGCGCTGTTGTTGGGGGACTACACTTGTCCCACGGGAGTTACAAATTGTAATTTTTGCCCCCCCCCCCCCTGACAAAATTTCTACAGACGAGACGCCCTTGGATATACTCTTTTAACTAATATAATAATGTTACAACTTTCAGGGCAGTCATATTCACTTTCAAGTCGTATTCCACGACTCATAGCTATACCTAATAGTAGGGCCTATAGTAACCACCACCAAAATAATAAAAATAATACGTAACACAAACATATTTTATTTTGTGTTAATTTTATCCATTCATTTATATATTATTGTATTTGTAGGGCAAATAAAAGTGAGACTATCCCATGAATGCCGAAAGAATATGCGTCACGAATTGCATACTTGACAAGTTGACTGAGATACACGTGACAGTATGTCAATACTTGCCAGTCGACACACAGGCATGCTTACAATTTGTGCTAGTTTTTCTAATCGGTCGATTGATTTCTCTTTTTCCAAGTATTGTGTTGACACGGTCATACGTTAACCCTGCCTGTAGCATTCTCGACTCTTTAGTTAGTTTCACTAGTTTGCTTTTGATGTAGTATTCTATAATTATTTTTAGTTGTTTTCTCGCGTGCTAACGTCCGTGCAGACGGCCGTGCATTACTAATACTGTGCCTGATACTGTTTCTACCAATCTTTTCTGACCACGCAATGCATGGTAGTTTCATCTCGATTTCCGTGCTTGCTAGAGATTATCATTATGCATAGCCTAATAGAAGATTTTATCGTAAAATGTAATCTGAAATATGTCGTGGGTGAAACTAAATTGCCGACATGAGCTGTTTTCATAAGTTGACGTGTGTTAGCTTAATTATGTTTATTTTATACCTATTATAACTCAACAACCTAATGATATTGACACTTGGCAGATATTACATAACAAAAACAACCCTTAAAAATATCTACTGTATTAAAATTTATAATTTCTTTGTTACATAATAAGTTTGCTTATGTTTCTATAATTTTGCTGTTAAAAATTCCACTTATAGAGCCAGTTGACATCGTCATATAAGAGAGCTCTCCCCCCCCCCCCCAAAAAAAAAAAAAATAAAAAATCATACAGTGCGTGTCGGACCCCGTGCCCCTGAGCATAGCTCTGCCTCCGGCTCCTTTCCCTCCTTCCTGTGGCTGGTTCTGACCAGCATGGGTCTTTCCTCCCTACATCCCCTAGTGGCGCATTTTGACCTAACGGTTGACGCACCCTCAAACCAAACAAATCAACAATTCCCGATCCATACTTGCAGAACATTTTTGCTTTCTGTGCACGTCTTGTAGTATTTCTTGCTTTCTTGTAAGTCGTTATTGTTAGTTGTTAGTTATTGTTAGTTGCAGTCTCGACTAGATAATTACGCCTCCTAGTAGCATCTCCATTCTCCATAGAGCGCCACAAACAACAACCAAGCCTAGTACTAATTAATATGCTGCTTACGTAGTCTCTAAGACTTTGTATATTACTGTGGGGCTTGGCTTGGAGATATGTCCTCAGAGAGCCGTTTCGTATATCCACCACGTACTTTATTAAGTTTACTACTCAAGCGTCGTTATATACTGCATAACATAGGGTCAGTCTTCGGCACATGCCCCTAAATAAGACAGTATAAGAAGTCAAGTTTCTTTCCTCTTGATCAACTTTCATGTTTCTATCGGAACAAAATACTGTAAATCAAATTTCGAATCCAAATTCCAAATTAGTATCCATCTTCCAAGAAGCAGACTTATTTTAGTTTTGTGTTTTAGGCAAACGTTGAGTTAGAAATTTTAAAGGGTCGTTAAATTCGTTCAAAGTTGTGATATAGTAACTTTTCCTAAAGCTCCTATTATGGAAAGAAACTTGTTTATTTTAAAGTTCCCTAAAAAGGAACACATTCCTTTTCCATGACAGACAGGGGCTTAGTAGAAAGTCGATGCCTTGGTTATAATATGCTTAGAGTTCAAAGCATTTAAAGCTCATTGATGACGGAAATTAATTCTCATGGGCTTGTTTTTATGTTGAATTGTTTTGTTGTTGTTATTTGCTGGGGTGAAGGCGAAGGGGGGGGGGTTGCTACTTGCTTTTATTTCTTTTTAGACAATACAATGTATATACCGGTGTTCTCTCCCCCGTCTGGGCCCGGGGTAGAATTGGCCCCGAGCATGGCTCTGCTAATCGTAAAAGGCGATTCAAGAGAAAAAGTCCACCTCGCAAACATCAGCTAGTAAGAAGGGTAGTATATTACTCCCCGAATCTAGAGGCGAGCTCTGGCAATCGTCACCGGGGACCTTGCCCCCTTCCCTTGACGACCCCCTGGCGACGATGACAAAGACAATGACACAACGAACGATGACAAAGACGATGACGACCGCGACGTGAGAAACTCCCCTCCCTCCCATTACCCGTGGCTGGTTCTGACCAGCATGGGCTCCTCCTCCCCCCCCCCCCCCTAGGCTAGAGTGGTGCATTATGAATGACCTAACGGTTGACGCGTCCTTAATCCAAATAAACCAAAAACCAAAACCGGTGTTTCTCGCCGTTTACGATTAGAAGAGGAGAGTTCGATGTAAGAATTATCATTCCCCACTGAGATACCGTAAAATAGATATAATTTTTTTTTCGTGGGCATTTTCTTTCTATTCGCGTTTGTTTGGTGTCAAGAATATAATCGCGTTCCTTTATCTTCAACACTGTTTGTGTACTCTTTGAACAGGGTTCCCACCGACCTGGAAAACCTGGAAAAGTCATGGAATTGAAAATATGGGTCAAAATGTCAGGGAATAGTCAGGGAATTGAGGAAAAAATTCAAAAACCTGGAAAAGTCAGGGAAAATGGGAATTTATTTAAATCTAGGCTTAGGCCTATTTGGTTTACTCAAAATCAAAAAACATATATTTTCACCGAATTTGTGAAAATGTTTTCCCGATTACAAAGTCAGAAAAATTAAAAAAATCAATCATTTGTTTTCGTTGCTAAAATAACCGTTTAAGGAATCTAGCGGTTTGAAGGTGAAATCTAGCGAATATTTAGGAAAGCGTCGACAACACAATAACACAAAAACTACCATTCTTTTGGTATTGCATTCAGCCTAAAACTTTTTTTTAAAACGCATCAAACGCACTCTAAAAACCTGATTTTCAAAATTAGTTGGGGGAGCAGCCCTCCAAACCCCCGTACTTGGTTCTTATATAATACCCCCGGGATATTATGTAGCCCACCCGGGATGAAAAACCTGAATTTACTGAGCCTATGTATGTGTATCTGTTAAAGGATCCCCCGTAGAAATTTTGTGGGCGGGCCCATGAAACAAAGTTCCGCCACTGATGAAGTACGGGAAAATAAATTTTAAAGCGTATCGAGGGGGTGCTGCGTTCCCGGCAAGCTATTTTTGTGGCGTGTATCACACCTGGAATTAAGCAAAACTAGACCTGGAAAACCTGGAAAAGTCAGGGAAATTGATTCTAAAAAAAAAAGTGGGAACCCTGTTGAAGTTAACGACTTGAAAATTGTTATTTGTTTTTTATGTGGTCATGCCTTATGCTAGTACACACATCATACATAATCTCTGTACGTAAAGGCAAGTGCTCTTGGCAATATTGTATATTGACCTCTACTGCCCAATCTACACGTTTCGCTACACTGTAATTAAATCGGTATTTGGTTTACTGAACGAAGTTGCCTATACGTAGTTTACTTTTCAATTCGTTACGTACACATCAATCACTAGAACAAATACGAACCTAATAACAGTTCGGCTCTAGCGAGGGGCTTGGTGGATCAATAATAATACAGCAAGGATACTGTAAGAGTAAGAAGACCCAGGTAGCGGAGGTCCTGGGTTCAAGACCTACCCAGAGCACACGTTACTGTCCATAGTTGATTGAATGAGTCAACTTGTTGATAATTTATTGTAAAATTTATTTATTATACTAAAAATATTAAATTGAATCGCATACACATTTATTAATATTGAACAGAAATGCGCAACGTAATAAAGGCTTTGTGGAACAGCGCAACCATTCGTTTATCAAATATAACTTATTGTCTGGGCCCGGGTAGAATTTGGCCCAGAGAATGGCTCTGCTTATCGTAAAAGGCGAGGAAAGAGTAAACTAGTCCATCTCGCAAACAGAGTATTTTACTCCCTGAAACTAGAGGCGAGCTCTGGCAATCGTCGTCAGATATACCTCCCCACTCCCCTTGACGACCTCTAAGACGACGATCACTATGACACCACGAACGATGACAAATACGATGTCGACCGCGACTTGAGAACCCCCCCCCTTTCCCCCCCTTATACCAGCGTGGCCCCAAATCCCCCATGGCTACAGTGGCGCATTATGACAACGGTTGACGCGCCCTTAATTCAAATAAAATAAAACTTAACTAAAAAATAACTTATTTCAACCAATAATAGCTTATTTCAACCGAGGTCGAATATTTTATAACACCCGTTACGACTTGTGTTTATTGACGCTAATTTAATCTTGATTGCCCTGTGGAATAAGAAACGATCAAAGGGCGGGTGATAACGCGTTGTTTTGTTACTTTATCATCTTCGCGGCCGTGAATTCGAATCTACGTCATAAAATAGATAAGCCCATATATAAAAACTTTTTTTTAGACTGGCATTGTAGAGAATATGTACCTTTCCAATATATTTCGCTCATATGAATTCCACACATTAGGAATTACTGCAGAGTTAAGACGATTAAAATTACAAGACTATAAAAATATGGTGAAAAACTTTAAACGGACGATTTCTTTAGTTTGGTGGAGGTGCCGGGTTTCATGTACATGTGAATTTTAGATATTCTTTCCAAATTTGACCCTTATTTTGAGACTTTCTTGTGAACTGTAAAACAGTTTTATAAATCTAATATGAGTATTATAATATGTCATCCACTTTCGTGGAGAACTTCTATAGCATATTGTATCACATCCTCTTATTTATTTATTATTTATTCATTAATATTTGCATTTATCTGTATACAACTTTCAAACACGAAACATTAAAAATAAATGGATGACAGAAAGAGCATCTGCCCCATAGTACGTGAGTATACCTGTCACCCTCTAATACAATATATATAATAATAAAATACAATGCCCATTTATACACTGACGATTCATTTATTCATTACGATTCATTATATAATTATTCGTTTATATATTTAGCATACAATAAAAGTGTATGATATAAGAATTTGTGGTGCCTTATTGACTATTGTGTAATAATTATCAATATAAGATATACTCTCTATATTATAATGTTTGGTTATCGACATTTATCATATTGATATTATTTTTGGATCTACGTGTCTTTCTTATATACAACTCTTATAAAATGCCATTTCATTGTAGGCAACCGTTATAGTTTTGAGACGATCTGTTATATTCTCGATCAAATAAATAACCACTTTTTATACTGATTTGATTCTACCAAAAAACGCTAAGCTACAAAACCGCCTCGTACTGAAAGTATAAATCATTGGATACAACACATAAATTTGTTACGTGTGTAGATTGGGGGGGGGGGGGGTCACGAGGCCAATGCGACATATTCCATGCGGCGCGGGGTGTACAATGGTTTTGCATTCGCGTTGTTCCGCCGGACATCCTATTATTCTCTCTGTGTTGGAAGGTCGGCCAGAAGCAGCCCCTAAATAACAAGCCGCGACGTGGTGAGAATGTTTGGGGAGAAAGTCGGCCATGTTAGCTGGGTAGTTAATATGGAGATTTGGTCGGGCGTGCTGCAGGGTCGCATTTTTAAAATCACGAACGCATTAGAAGTATTAGTATGTTGTCCTACTACGAGGAAGGGAGTTGGGGAGTAATAAATAAATTCTAGTGGGTTTTTTAAGTGTGCCCCTTATCATTTGATCACCAGAAGGGTGACACGAATGGAAAATGAGAAGAAATAAAAATAAAAACTTTTGTCGTGTATAATAAGCCCTACTTCCAGCGTGTTAAATGCGTCTATTTCAGTTACAAAACATTTTAACAAGTTATAAGTATGACTGTTTGATTATAGTTTTAAAATTTACAATTAATTTATACAAAACCTATTGTCTTGTCTCTATAGTGTCTAGGTTACGGCGTTTTCCTAAACGTTTTTCATTTTCAATAATATATCCTCCCGCTATAGGGTATCATTGTAAACGAAACAATGACAACACATCGTTGTTACTAAAGTTAAATATTTTGAACTCGAACACCGAAGTTAAGCAACCTCGGGCGTGGTCAGGGGTAGAGTGGGTGACCGCTCTGCCCTGAAACACACGTACTTAGAGCAGATGGAGGTTTCCAGAGCTAGTGTAACGGCTTCGTTCTTCTCGACGTCTGCTCGGCAGTCCTGGTTAGTGGAGGAACCTATATGACTGTCAAGGTTACACCGTCCTTTCGGATAGGACGTTAAGCCGTTGGTCCCCTTGGTACTTTTTTCGAAAGGAGTAGGCTATACGTGCCGGTACCAGGTTTCCCCTCCTCCCTTCTGTTCATACTTCATCCTCATCTATCACCACTCATCGTCTCGAATAGCCTTAGTCCATTAATATGAGACGTTAAGCAATGTCCCATCAATCAACCAATTAATATTTTAAGTAATTTCACTTCGTCTTCCTCATGTTGATTTATACTATCGTGATTAGGCCTACTCATTACTGTTTGTACGTCTGTGCATGTGTCGTGTCTTACGATAAAAACCAAACACGACGTCCGATTGACATGCGTTTGTGACTGCCTATCAACAAGGATGGTAATGGTTGTTCCGAAGCAAGTAAGCAGGCGGGTGGATTCACTGGATTGCAGCCTCTCAGTGGTCCCCAATTTAAAATACTTATCGCTCATTGGCCCGCTGAGTCCGCGCGCAACAACTTTACAGACATAGGTAGTTTAAAAATTATCTGCCCGGCACCTCCATCAAAAACGAGGTTTGAACTGTGGAAAGGAACGTTTAATTTTAGTTTTTTTTCTTCTAACGATCTGTGTTGAAAGTTTCACTCTTTCTTTTGTGTACTTAGACAGAACCTCATTAGAGCAGCTCTTTCTGATTAAAAGATCCCGTCTTTTAGAACGTGATGAATAAAGTAATATTATCATTCATAAAATCTGCCTAGTATGCAAATGAAGTGTTGAATGTGACGTGGTGAACTGTGTGTTTTGATTGAAACCTTATGATTAAATTGAGCTGGTGCTACTGCTGCGGGTAGGGGAACGGAAGGGGGTTGGGGGGGGGGCGGAGGTAATTTCCGTGGATTAGGAAAAGTTATGAGGAACGCACTGCGGGTGTCGCGGCACGGAACTATAAACCCGATATGAAGTACTCTCAATTCATGAAGGCGGCTGACAGAGTGCATGAAACTATACGTGGTGGCACATGATTAGGGCGCTGGTCCGAAGCGTATGTCACTAAGAGGACTCGGGTTCGAGTCCCGCTTCATGTATTTTTTTTTGTAATTGTCCTTCATCCTCACCATCATCGCTCATCGTCTCGGAATAGTAAGATTGCATTAATTGAGACGAAATAATTGGATGAGCGAAGTGAAGACTCCAATTTCACTGACCCCTCAAAAAGTTTATCTCTAATTTTTTTTTCCTGTCTGTTTGTTCGCACTCTACCGGGTAAACGGCATATGCGATCTTGATGAAAATTGGAGGGGACCTTCGAAATCTCTGAACTTAGACCTGCCACGTTTTTTTTTTTTTAATAATCGAAGAAATATTTCTTATGAATATCGTGCTTTTGACTATTTTTTCCCCATTTTTAATGCGATTTTTTCGTGATATTTGGGCCGATTCTGACCAAACGGGTGAGGCTACAACGTTTATATTTCACATGGGCATTAACGTAATGGTGATGTATTGCCTTTTGAAAGAAATTAAAAGTTAGCCAGAATCCATAGAAATAAAGGTTTTAATATGAGTTTTTGAGGTGTATAATAATTAACAAGTAACTATAGAAACTTGACAACAATCACCTATTCAATGCGTTCAAAAAGCAAATCTTCGGGCCTCCAGATATTTTACATTCTATTAATTGGTATTACCATAGCAATTAAAACTTCTTTGTAACAAATATCCTAATTTAACAAAAATGATTTTGCAATGGGACTTGAAAAAGTAAAGAGATCCCACGCATACTAAAAAGCTCATCCATCAACGCGACTAGAAAAAGCGTTTGCGAAGCGGCCTATAGTAAGAAGTAATAATCATCCTAATACCACAATGACCGATTTAGACCTGTCTTCGCAAGAAGCAAGCACGGCAACCACAATATTGTAAGTCACCTGCAATGCTTCGTCTTGTGCCTTGTTATACAAAACATTCACTATCTCCTTTATTAGGGAGCGAAACTCTTCTGTTAGCATCACTTTTGTGCCCGTCCATATGTCTATGTGTGTCTCAAGATAAAACCCGAACAAGACCTCCGATTGACATGCCTTTTTGTGTCATTGCCCTTCAACAAGGATGATACAGAATGTTTGTGATGACCCTGTAAGTCAGGGGGCGGCGCGCAGGTAGCGTTACTCTAACTTTACCAAAAATACCCGGCACCTCCACCACCAACAAGATTTGATCAGTGGATAAAATCGTATTTCTTCATCTAGGGCGACGGTCGTTCGCCCGCAGCCAAGCGCACGCGACTGCTTAGGCGATGACTAACTCGACCCTGTCTACTCCTACCCGAGTTGGGGGTTTTCAGCTATCTGCACACGCCCCCTCGAAAGATTTACAATTTTGAAACTCGGTATATGACCTGATATGTGGTCCATGACCTACCAAAAAAAATCAGCCCGATCCGATAAACCGTTCTGTGTTTAAAAAAGTGCCTCAACATCGTTAAAAACCTTCCGGCTAGCTGCCTGGCTGGCTAGCTGGGGGGGGGGGTCAATTCACGGAGAGAAATAAGAGCCTACAGAGAAAACGGTACATCTTAGAACTATGAAACTTGGACCACACTTAGATGTACCTCAGGCGGAGTGCCTTTTGCTTTCAAAACCAAAATCGGGAAAGAGGGACCGGAGAAAATCAAATTTTTTAATAATAATCAAATCTCGTAATTATCGACGTGTTAATTTGTACAAACTTGAAATTAAACATTTAGCGTCCAAAACACAAGGGGCTACATTTTGGGGGGACAGTGGACCCAAAAATGTGAAAAAAAACAAACAAAAAAACAACTTTAAACTTACAAAATTGAGTCGTTCAAAGAAAAGGCTACAACTGAGAAGTTTCAAACGTGGAATACACCCGGCACATCCACCAACAACAAAATTTGAGCAGTGGAACGAATCGTATTTCTTCATTTTGTATTCTGCGGTATGTTGCTAAAGTAGCTTCGCCCCCTCTTTTGGATTCTACCGTAGGGCTCTACCCGTTATTGTTGTTCTTCTCCATTGTCGACCTGTCGCGAAGTTTCTCTATGCCAAAACCTATATCTTTTCAATTTGATCGAAAAGAGTTTTTACAACGCATTTTGTCTAGAGATGATCTCATTCTATATAAGGTTGCAACGTCGTTGCCCTCCTTGCGATCGCCCGTCCCCACATGCATGCTCTTACTTCCTCATCAGAGAACATTTGTATCGTTATGATAGCAAAGCAACGGGTGTTTTATCAATATAAATAGAAAATTATAGCATGAATGAAGGTACTAAAAATTGAATGATACTGGTAGTAAGCCGGTTATGACCAGCATGAGTCATACGAACTCATTCCTCCTCACACCCCCCAGACAGTGGCGGAACTTCGTTTCATGGGCCTGCCCAGTGGCGTAGCTATCGGGGGGCAGAGGGTGCAGTTGCACTCGGGCCCGCGCCCCGGAGGGGCCCGGGCCCTCTCTCCAACTCCATGTATGTATGGTTTTAACCTGATAGTTACAAATTTCTATTGATGCAAAATTATTGAGGCTAACATTTCATATTTATTTCCAACTCATTCACAAAGACGCAGAGAAGCATTGTCATTAAAAAAATACTTTGAAAATTTTGAACTTGTGCTGTTGTTGGTTGTTCAAACAAAAATTCTTGAAACAGTCAACGCGGTTTCGAAACTGTTGCAATCTTCCAATCAAGATCTAAGCATGGCTTCTACACTTCTAAAAAATGCATATGACACACTGTCACGTCTAAGGAACAGTTTTGAAGAATGTAGAGGACACAATATGTGTGATAAATAGGGATACTAGCACAATTTTAAGAAAAATGCATACAAAATTAAATCAGCATGTTGATGAGCTTTGTGTAGACCAGCAATTGACAAAATGCTGAAATGAGCTTCAAAGTTAGACCTTATTTTTTCTACGCAAGTCTCGATGTGGTGACAAGCCAATCAAAGAAGTGATTTTCTGGCATGAACGACGTCGTGAACAATTTCCTTGCTATTCTTCCACAATCATTCAATTCCATGAACGACGATGAACTATATGCAGCTGCTACGACACTCGTTTTCAAGTACACTACCGACATTTCATCTAAGTTTCCCGGGCAGTTACTTGCTTTCCGATCATGTTTAAAAACAGAGATTTTAAAAACAACTTCAGAAATGGAACTTGCAACACTGTTAATGGTACACAAAGCTGCTCTTTCTTCAAGTTTTCCTGATGTAGGGCCTATGCACAGCTTTAATGCTATTCCTCACATTACCAGTCACCGTGGCAAGTGCGGAACGATCATTTTCGAAACTCAAACTAATTAAATAAAACGTATTTGCGTAGTACAATGACTGAAGAAAGACTTCCTGTCTTGTCAATATTGTCAATTGAAAACCACGAGGCCAGAGCAATGGACGCCAATGTATTGTGCATTTTTGTTGTTTTTGTTGTATTTTTTTTTGCCAATGTATTTGCCAGAAAAAAAAAACGTAAGAAAACTTTAAATGAGGTCGAGTACAAAAGCTAATTATAAACAATTATCTTGTGTACTGTTTTGTGCGTGTTAACAAAAAATGGGGTGGGCCCGTCGTGTCCAGTTTGCACCCGGGCCCGTAAAGGCGTAGCTACGCCACTGGCCTGCCCGCAAAATTTCTATGTGGGCCCCCCTAACAGATACACACATACATAGGCTCAGTGTTGAATTCAGGCTTTTCATCTGTGGGGGGTTCTATAGGGACAAAGTACGGGGGATTTGGGGGAGCTTGCCCCCCAACAATAGCGCCGCAAGCAAAAATTTTGAAAATCAGGGTTTTAGAATGCTTTTAGTGCGTTTTAGAAAAAATTTGAGGCAACGTGTGTATGCAATACCAAAATAATGTAGTTTTTGTGTGTTATTGTGTTGTGGACGCTAAAAGTTCCTAAATATCCGCTAGATTTCACCTTCAAACCGCTAGATTCACAAAACGGTCATTTTAGCAACGAAAACAAATACAATATTTTCCAAACAGTGTGAAATACTTTTTTTTTTAACGGGCCCCCTAAACTAGTGGGGCCTGGACCCATAGTATATAGTGGCGCGCATAACGACCTAACGGTTGGAATTGTGACCCGTACCGAATACACAGGCATCAAATTAATCAGCCAGCGGTTTAGCCGAGGTCGTTTAACGGCGTGATCAGGGGTAGAGTGGGTGACCGCTCTGAGCTAGTGTAACGGCTTCGTTCTCCTCGACGTCTGCTCGGCCGTCCGGGTTAGTGGAGGAACTTATATGACTGTCAAGGTTACACCGTCCTTTCGGGTGGGACGCTAAGCCGTTGGTCCCCTTGGTAACTTTTTTCGAAAGGAGTAGGCTACGTGCCGGAACCGGGTTTCCCCTCCTCCCTTCTGTTCATACTTCATACTCGTCACCACTCATCGTCTCGAATGAGACGTTAAGCAATATCCAATCAATCAAATCAATGTAACCTTTATCTAGGTGCCCGTTAGGGCGCCGCAGCCAAGCCGCGGTGCGCTACACACTCAAGCACCTTATACACCAAGCAGAGTTGGGGTGATTTCGAGGTGTTACCCAGCCGTCATGTAACGTGATGTTGAACTTGAAAACTATCACAATCGAGGGGATTTAGGTACCTGACAACACATGCCAAATTTTATTGGGGTACGACCATTCCTTCTTGGTGAAAAAAATGGCTTGAAACATGCTCAAAATCACTTTAAGGATGTTAGCTAACATCCTACTACTGCTACTACTGCTACTTACATCTAATACGTCGGCCCGCGATTCTGACCAGACGGGTGGGACTACAATGTTCATATTTTACATGGACATTAAGGTTATAGTATTATAGTCTCTTTTGAAAAAAAAAGTTGAAAAGTTTGTTGGAAGGCTTCCAAATAAAGGTTTTAAAATAAGCCTTATACAATCAACAAGTAACCATAGTTACTTGACACTTGTTGACGGTATAAGCAGAGTACGGGGGGAAAGTGCGATACGTAAACAAATGGCGGACATTTTAAATTTTGCTTCTATGTGTGAAATGAGAAAAGTTGTCATTATACTCTCATAAAACAAATCAGAAACCGTCCCTGACCTAGGCCCAGATGTAGAAAATTATTTATAATACAACAGTGTAGGTCTAAAGTTCCATTAGGCTATAGGACTAGATAAAATTATTACTTACATTACATGTTTGGCAAGCCTAGCCAACCCTAGGCCAGCACAACATAGTTCTGTCACACAATACACACAACACAATGTCGAAGCAAGGTGTCAAAATAATATGCGCTTGCTCATCTGTTTGTTTACATAATTGCAACAATCAAATCATTTCACGCAACTCGTCTTTCGATTGGCCCGCGTTTATGAAGGCACTGCCATCTAGAATAAATATAGAACTTTTTCGAGCTCTTTGCTATACGCATATCTTTTTAAAGTGTCAAACGAAAACGACTTCGTTTTCAAATTGCGTTTTCAACAGTCATCTCCCACGAACTCAAGAATTGGGGTCCAGTCCTTATACCGTCGTTATACCATGGTTATACCACCTATACCCAGGATGTACATGAATCCGGGTCTAGATATTTTACATCCTATATTGTTATTGCTAATACCATAGAAATTAAATCAACTTTGATAAAATTATATATTTTAACATATAATTTTGCAATGGAACTTGAAAAAGTAATGATATCACACACATAAAAAAAACTTGTAGAAATACAGCCAAACCTTACACACTCAAAAGAAATGAGATCTAAAAAAAGGGCCAAGCTCATCTACCCTTCCACATTTGCGCATTCTTCATTCATAAACGTACAGTGTCCCATAACAGCATCCTCGAAAAGCTTGGCAAAATAAAATTTGCATGTTATTACGTTTTAATTAATTAGAAAAAAGAACTTGGATGAACTATTTCGTTTAAATTAATAATCGCAAATTCTATTTTGCCAAGCTTTTCGAGGATGCTGTTATGGGACACTGTACGTTTATGAATTAAGAATGCGCAAATGTGGAAGGGTAGATGAGCTTGGCCCTTTTTTTAGATCTCATTTCTTTTGAGTGTGTAAGGTTTGGCTGTATTTCTACAAGTTTTGTTATGTGTGTTGTTGCTTCTCATATACGGCATTCCCAACCTACGACTAGATAAAAAGATAGAGAGGTCGTCTCCGAAACTATATAAAGGAAGTTGAGTTGACACTTGGACAGGGGTAGGCTACATGCTGAGTGCTGACACTGGGGTTCACCAGTAGGATTTAAAAATTCATAAAATAAAATCATATACTATTTTCTCTGTGGTATTACACCATCTGACGTATAAAGCCTAAGGCCCGCTAAGGCCATCATAAACGCAACGCCAAGCTATATTAGTTTGGTGCCTTACCTACCTCGACGACGACGTAAGACAGATGATTTTAATCTAAACTTACATCTCATAAAAGAAGATTGTTATGGGGCTGAACAGCCCCTAATTCAATCACTGTCTCGGCATTTCCGAAAATAAAAATGCTTTTCCGTTTATTATAAACCGACGCAATTTTCTATAATGGCTCTCGTTCTAAACTGATTGACGATTGAGTTGAAACGTTCTTTCCCAAAATGATATAGTATTCAATTTGAAATTTGTCATATTATTCTAATTTGTACTGAACGAACGGTCGTTGGTGACGTCACCATGCAACGAACGAACGAACGCTGTACCTACGTACTGCGGTTGTGCAGCGCTGGGCTAGGGGCGCGGGGGGGCTCTGCATTGCGGCGTGCTGCCTTGCCCGCCTGCTGTGTGGATGTGGGGCCCTCGCGCGTCGCACTCGCAGTCGGCGGGCGCACGGGGCGGAGAGCGGTTCGCCCGCCCGCCCCGATCCCGGCTAACCGGACATAACGGTGAGTTTTCACACTTGTATTCATCTCATTTTCATTTCACTTCGCACGAAAGGACTTATTTTGTTGATTTTCGCGAAAAATTTACAAATTTCGATTTCTTTGAAAAATTTTACTTGTTTTGTTGTTTTTGTTTGGCATCAACGCACTTGTAGAATGGTCTGGTGTAGTGGCTTCTCTGAAAAGCAAAGTTCACTCGTCACCTATGTCCCTACTTCATTTTCATCTTTCTTATTTTGAACGTGGCCAGCTTTTACCGAATTCACGTGCCAATTCGTCGTCTTGTAACCCGATATGCTGGAAACATACGCAATGCGCATAATACACAACATTGCTAATTTCAAATACATTTCTTTGTTTTTATTCAGGAAATGTATATTTATTTCTAAGAGTGTAGCGGCGAACTGACGTCAATTGCGGTAATACTTTATGGGACGGCTAATAATTGCATAACATTACAAGTTACTGCAACTGCATAATGAAATAAGTACGCGTATTGTTTAAATGCGTCGATTTAAAATAACACTTATCCACTCTCATTTAAATAAAATCAATCTGTTAATGAATTAAAGGGGGAATTTACTGATCAACTTTTGAGTTATGTGTTGTCTTTCAAGTTAACTTTAAGACATCGAAATATGTGTGAGTATATAATGGCATGTGGCTACGACAGTGTGTAGTGCAAGTTTGATGAATGCGGGTCCTAATAATAATGATTTGCTAATATCATTCATCACAGATCATAGTATGAGTAAATTCTTCGTCTTTATTGGGTGCTAAGCGTTGTTTCCATATTCGAGGGATTGGTGCAAGGACAAACATCCAGCTAAGTATTATCTGTCTTAATTGCTAATGATTATGTTTGATGTTGATTGATTTGGTGGTTTGCATTCGAAAAAGTCCTCCCCCTTTCTACGATTCGACCATTGTTCTACCCTTTGTTCTACCCTTTGTTCTACCCTTTGTTCGTATTCGTCAAGTTAATTACGTCAATCTGTCAATGAAGACTTCACTGCTGGACACACAATATTGTTTTAAAACACTATTCGTAGTGACGACAGTTTAGGGGTTTATGCCTTGTCTTTGTGTGTTGAAGATTGACCTCGATATGTGTAATTTTATAGAATTGATTGATAATTTAAATAATTTCACTAGCTTCAACTAACATCTATAGATTTCAAATTTTTATCTGAAATTTCTTAAATAATGGTTATAATCTCGTTTAAAACATTATTGATAAGTCTGTGTTTTCAAACGTTAGGGGTCGTTGACTTGGGATTGCACCACAGCCCACCCCTAGTACTTAGCGAGTTCAATTCTTTCACTGTCCGTACCGTACGAGATTTCATTGTTTTGAACTCCCTCTTTCAATGTTGATATCGGTGATGTGATGTATGTGTGATTCTATGTTAACGATTCGATACCTACAGTGGGCAGCGTATGTATGCGCATTAGTGCGCAGTGCCCCCTCCCCACCCCCTCCCCCCACTCCCCAACGCTCTCCGCAACAATGGAACCTACCCCTCCACAGTAATGCACGCTTCCAAAATCAACAGGCGGCAGTCAGGACAATGAATCGTGGGATTTTAAAATGATTTTTGACAGAATTATCATCGCTTCACAAAATATAAATTAGCTTTAGCCTACATCATGGTGCAACTTAACTTTTTGACAGAATTATCATCGCTTCACAAAATATAAATTATCCATAATAATAATACTAATATATATATATTTGAAATATTCTTTCATTTTCAATGTAGCTCTCTTATCGTACACCCCTCGCAATATTTTACATTTCAATGCAAATTATTATACAATGGTGACGTTTTGTCGTGCTTATTAGTAGTAGCCTATTATGTTATTAGGGGGAGGGGGGGGGGGGGGGTAAATTAGCGAAGCCGTGAATTAGGATAAAGTCAAATTATTTACGATTTAACTACTTACCTAGCGACCACAATGGCCGTATAATGGCATGCGCTTGGCCACGTAAGTAATCATTTTTTAGATATACTTTTTTAAAGATTTTGATTGGCTTACTAGTAGGCCAACCTGCCAGTTTCTTACGTAAAAAATATTTTTAATATTCCACTTATGCATGACTAATTGAATTTCGAAAAATATTACGAAAATAATATCACGTATTTTGTATTGATGGGTGGATTATGATGTATATGTCAGAGTGGCGAAGATTGATCCTTGCGTGACGTAACTAATGCGACGACCCACCCCCTAAAGTGTGAAGTGCAGGGTGTATATTTACCTGTAGCAGTGGTGCAGTGTTGGCGGCCGCGCTACTGTTATCGATCTAGTCTGTGTTGCTGCTGTGCTTTCCTAGGGAGTGACTGACGCCCACGATACACCAAGCATAATGAGATGAGATCGACTTCCAGAGCTTCTCAGCTTCACAGATAAAATATTCCAAGGTGTTATAAAACATCGTTCCAAACGTGAAAATCTCATCAAGCCATAAATAAACTCGCAATATTTACAAACAATTTCAGATTCTTGAAAAAAAAATACATTTTATTTACTCAATTTACAATTCATTTCGTGACATGAGGAGAGGCTCGGATTTCAGGCTGTATTGTCTATGGTGAGAATCAAAATCTCCCGACGAAATTTAATCACTTTTTAGCTCCATCCCCTATTCCCCTAAAACAGTACCGTACCCAAAGTAATGATTAATACAATCCAACATAATTCAACTTGACTGGGGCTTGAACGCATACTTTAGTGTAAAAAACTGGTTTGATCCAAAAAACAATATTTTAACATCTAAATCACATAGAACCGAAAAAAACTAGGGCCTTTATTTAAACGTAATTTTGCGAACCGGAAACCGATACTGCCTGAACTGAAAACCTAACTATTCTCACAATTGCTGTATTACCCTCTTCGCCCTCATGTGGCTGGATGGATCCACAAGGCCTGCACCCCTCCTGAGCTAGAATGGCACAACATGATCTAACCATGGAGTTTCAATAGTACCTGGCGTTTTAAATCCACAGTCCCAACAGTTTATACACCATTGAATCGACTAAAAATATAATTCCTACAAATTTAAAGTAATGGTGTAGCCTAACATATAAGATCGAAAAGTATATTTTTTTAAATTTGTGATATGGGGAGCATTCTTCCTAGAATTTGATTTTTTTAAATTGTGTTTTAAGAATATATGTTGCAATTTTCCCGTGAGTAAAACATTGCTAGTAACTGTATCCCATCGAAAAAGTAATTACTAATGAGGTCGTAAAGAGATTAATTCTTTCTCCTTAGTCCTTAGTCACACAAAACAAATCAAACAAATCTTATGAGTAAAATTCTCATCGTGGTATTGATTAGCCTGAGATGATATTAGGGTTGTTATTATTTACATTAATAACACGTTGTTGAACTTAGATTGGGTTCTTTAATTAATAGAAACAGGTAATACGATACATAAGTGAAACCTCTATGTCATGGCTTACAACCAACCGGCAACGGAAGTCACCAGGCCTAGGTCACATGACCAAACACAGCCTTCTATTTGGCTGTCTGCATCCACATCATGCAGCGGTGACCAGTCAGCTGTTGTGTCATAACAAAACATCACATCTCCCTTTTTATTTTTAAAAGTTCAATACTGAAACAAGGGAGTTGGAAAAATACAACCAAATTTCCAGTTTCGTCATAGTAGGGTAACGTAGGTGCTGAGCATAGCATCCTTTTTATTTCTAGCTCGCTTTAACCTGTTCTGGTCCCCACTCCCATTGAACGGTATATTTTAACAGTTGTCGAAGTGGTTCCGAAATACTCGACAAGTTGGGAATGAATTGACCCACATAATTTACCATCCCTAGAAATCTCCGTAACTCGGTTACATTTACAGGAGAGGGCAATTCACGAATTGCTTTCACTCTTTCTGGATCAGCTTTCAAACCATCAGCTGAAATTATGTGTCCCATATACTTTACCCTCGTTCACCCTGAACTGAAACTTATCAGGATTGAACTTGATACCTAAGCTTTTAGCACGCTCAAATACCGACACGAGAGCCTTGTCATGCTCTTCTAGCGTTCGACCTGCCACGATTAAATCATCGAATATTACTTGGACATTAGCGAGATCACCAAAGTTTTCAAATTCCTTTTCTGAAATACCTCAGCGGCAGACGAGATACCATACGGCATTCTGAGGAATTGGTACCGGCCGAATGGACTATTGAATGTACAGTAGTCTGTACAACTAGAATCTAAAAGTACTTGCATGAATCCCTCAGACATGTCAACGACTGAGAAATAGGACATTCCTGATAGATTAGTCAGAATGTCATCAGTTGTAGGGATCGGGTAGTGTTCCCTCTTAATTGCTTTGTTTAAGTCTTTAGGATCTAGGCACACTCGTAGAGAACCATTTGCTTTCTCCACTATTAACCAGGTTACTCACCCAGTCAGTAGGTCCACTGACTTTTTCAATTATTTGCCTCGACTCCAATGAGTCCAGTGTATCTTTTAGTTTCCCCCTCAGTGACACTGGTACCTTCCTAGGTGGGTGGATAACTGGCACACAATCTGTCTTAAGAATTATTTTATGCGTACCTGGCATGCAACCTAACTCACCATAAAATACCTCATTGTACTCTGAAGTACATTTCTCCTTGGTTAGGCCCATACTAGGCTTACTTTCCTCAAGCACATTGATTCTTTGCACAAGGTTGAGTTGTACACATGCACTTAGACCTAACAATGGCCTACATTCAAGGTCTGCTAGCATGAAACTAATTTTCACTGGCTCATTTTGTCCTTTAGAACACATTAGTTCCACTTTACCTACCGGTTTAACCTTGTGGTTGCCAAAAGTTATTAAAGTGGTATTGGTTTTAACAACCTTTGCATTTTGACTACAGTTTAGCTGTTTGAACAGCTTGACAGGTATGAAACTCACCTGAGCCCCTGTGTCTAGTTTGAATTTTACCTTACCAGCGGGCCCTCCTAGGCCTAGGCCCACATCAATTATTGATGTCCACTCACGTCCCTCTAGGCCTAGCACACTGTGCATTTTATATACTGTTCAGACACCATTTCCACATAAAGTTCATCTTTATCAGAGGTGTTAGATTGTTTTTCTTCCGATTCTACACACTCACAGGCGTGTACATTCTTCTTCGAGCACATTTTCGCAAAATGATTGAATCCTTTACATTTATTACACTGCTTATTGTAAGCAGGACACGATTTTGGCAACATGGTTGTACCCACATTTTGAACACTTGATTTTTGTAGCACTACTGTTGCCATCATTCATAGGCCTAGGCGGTTTCGGTAGGCCTACGGTCTTCTGCTTTCTCCCGGGCTGTTTCTTCACGTAGTCGATGGCGGTCTTCTCCTCCAGGACCTGTGCTTGCTCTCGACTCACTTCGGCAGCTCTGCAGAATTCTGATGCCTTCTCTAGGGTGAGATCCGGAATTCGTAGTAGTTTCTCCTTCATCCCTGGATACCTAACCCCAACCACTATACGTAGGAGTAGTAGCGGTTTTAGGTTTTCACCAAACTCGCACGAGTTAGCAAGGATCTTCACTGCGTTAGGAACTGGTCAAATGTTTCGCTCTCGCTTTGAGAACGATTGAAAAACATGTATTGTTCAAACACTATGTTCTTCTTTGGCGAACAATACGCTTCGAATCTGCTCATCACGGCCTCGAGCGATTTCCTTTCTTGATTGCTCAAATCAAACGTATTATACGTCCGTAACGCTTCGTCCCCAATTAGATTGAGAAATATTGCGACTTGGTCTTCAGGGTCTTCTTTGTAGCCCTGTGACGCCCTCATGTATATTTCGAATTTCTGCTTCCAGAATTTCCAATTTTGATGGACATTTCCCGACAATTCCAATTCGGGGGTTTCCTATATTCTTTAGACATTTTCTTCTCAAGTTATTTTGGCAGTTACTATGCTTTTACAACTGAAAATGCTAATTGTAAGTGATTCTAGGCTATCACTTACCATGTGGTCGGCGAATGTGAGGTTATGCGTTCACTTATCTTTTTATTATCGTCTGAATCCTAACCTGTATTTCTGCTGCGTACTTCTTGACACCATGAGATGATATTAGGGTTGTTATTAGTTACATTAATAACACGTTGTTGAACTTAGATTGGGTTCTTTAATTAATAGAAACAGGTAATACGATACATAAGTGAAACCTCTATGTCATGGCTTACAACCAACCGGCAACGGAAGTCACCAGGCCTAGGTCACATGACCAAACACAGCCTTCTATTTGGCTGTCTGCATCCACATCATGCAGCGGTGACCAGTCAGCTGTTGTGTCATAACAAAACATCACATAGCCATTAGGTCTACATTAAAAATTAGTGATGTGCGAACTTTCGAAATTATAATTTCAAAAAGAAGAAAGAAGAAATTTGATTTTTTAATTATTTTTTTTACTAATTTGTAGTGGTGTGTAGACACCTATTATCTGACATGTCAAAAAATAGTTCACAGTTTACAGGTACAAATTTAAAAACAAAAAATTGGATGGTGGAGGTGCCGGTCCAGAAGTTACATAGGCCTACCTTTTTGGTGGAGGTGCCGGTCCAGACTTATCACTATTTTCCCTATTATAACTGTTTAATATCCAAGTTCGGTTTGAGTTCGAGTTAAAAAAAATTGTGTAGTTCGAAGTCAGATTTTTTTAACTAAGAAAGTTCGAGATCAAAGTAAAAGTAGTGGACACAACCCTAGTGAAAAAAAATCAATATAGAAAGCTTAAATTGAAAATTATGCAATTATGGAAAAATCACTCGTTTTTGTGTGCAATAGGCCAGAAAACATCAAAACTTTAAACCTACACACTTCTAATGTTTACAGACAAAATTTCTATAGAAACAATCACAGCACCTGTGCTTCTAGTACCGAACAAAGGAAGCAAAGGCAAAGAATATTTTTATAATTTTATGCTTTTCATCGTATTTAACACTAATTGTGGAGGTGCCGGGTATTGAAATAATCCATCTTTCTGGAGCTTCTGGAGGAAGAGCTGCGCCCCCCTCACCCCCCCCCCCCTGCCCCTACAGACACCAAAAGCATTCTGTTGTTTTATAATTGGTAAAGGGCAATGCCAACAAAAAGAACTTATATGTCAATCTGAGATCTTGTTAGTTCTAAGTTTTTTAGCGTGACACGTAAGGAGGGTTTGACAGAAAACTGATGGAGAGGGCATGTAGGTAATTGAAATTGAAAATATAGAGAGAGTGTGTGTGTGTCTTCTCATGTGTCTTCTCTTAAATTAAAATAAATTTGGATTAGAATAATTGTGCTTTGACGAGTGGGGGAGGGGTTGCTGTGTAAAATACTCTGCATGGCTTGCCGTGGGAGTATCGGCTTTACAGCGTGATCTTTTGTGTTACCAATGCATGAAGTGGACGATTTACCCAACAATTTGTCTTGTAAAGTGCACATAGCATATTTGAAGCGGTACCATTAAGACTCAGTGACGCATAAAATAATAGCTTTGTGTTATAGAAACAGGGGGCTAAAATTTGTTATATATTCATTCGTTGTATCTTATTAACTGAACATTTTCTAAATTTGAAAAATTAATGACATTGTTTTTCATTTTCAATTAATAAATTCCTCCTTCTTATGTTGTTGCAGGCTAATTATCAGCAGAATGACTACTTACTTCAGCTACCCAGACCCGGCCCTTCAGGAGGAGCTCCGGAAGATAGCGCAGGCCATCGTCGCTCCGGGCAAGGGTATCCTAGCCGCTGACGAGTCGACCTCCACCATCGGCAAGCGTTTCCAGGACATCGGCTGTGAAAACTCCGAGGACAACAGACGGAAGTACAGACAGGTGCGTTTCTCGCAAGTTCCTCGAAATTAACTTAGTTCATTTAAAAGTTATTCTGTCTATAACAGTTTGTAGCCTAGACAACTTCCAAAAGAATTAAATTGAAATGGACCTATTCTCCATACTTTGAAGAACAAAAGTCCCTAAAACCAGAGTATTTAATATTTCAGGCGGTAAAATGTAAAGTTTCCAGAAAATATGAATTTAACTTTCAGTTTTTATATCAGACAAGGAATGTGTTCCGATAAAAGTTCCCTGAAGGAATGCGTTACTCCCTAAGAAATGGAATCGGTTCCCATGTAAAATGTTTTTACAAGCTAATGTCAACCATTTTTAAGGTCCACGGAATTCAATTAAGGTTGTCCAACTTTTCAAAATATGTCAACATATACGGTAGCCTATAAAAACCAAGACCATTGGAACCAGTTTCGTCAAAAGTTTGGAATAAAAAGGGGGTATTTAAGCTGAAGATTATAAATAATCTGTTAGGTATTAATTCTTCATATGTATTTGGAATCCATCCCGGTAATTTCTATCGCATTTTGTTTTATTTGATCCATCAAGTCTTTTATCAAGATCCGTCCATGATTCATTACATATTACAGGTATAAGCCTGTAACATAGCTAGCTGAGTACGGTATATCAAGAGGATTTCACTTTTAAGACATCAAAACTCCGGAAGTTAGATGAACTTATAACAAGGTAGGCCTGTTCTGTTGTTCGGTAATTAATTTGTTAAGGGGAATCGATCATGTATTTCTATTTTCTCAAATATGCAACTAGACAAAATATAGTGAATTGCTTTGAAACCTGGCTCTATTAGAACATCAAAACTACTTTTTTCAAAAAAATTGTTCGGGCACACGTTAAATATCGCCTCTTCAAAATAATTTCAAACTTCAATTCGCCCTAGCACATCATTCAAGGTAGTCAGTTGTGTTTTTGTGACATTAATTTTCAACTGGTTATCTAGAGGTTGACTGAGAGATTTTTATAATTTTTTTTAATTGTCTCCTACGAATATGCATTTGTCGGTACAAATCGGTTCAAAATACCGGTAAACTAAAAAATTCGCAAGAAAGACAATTCTAAAAAAACTCTTTTTCTCTCAGTCAACCTCTAGAAAACCAGTTTAAAATAAATGTCACAAAAACAAGACTACCTACCTTGAATGGTGTGCTATGGCAAATTGAAGTTTGGAATTATTTTGAAGAGGCGATATTTGCCGTGCAGTCGGTCAGAAAATATTTAAAAAAATAGTCGATGTTATAATAGAGCCAGGTTTCAAAGCCATTCACTATTATTTTGTCTAAAATAGAAAAACACGATCGATTCCCCTTAATGACAAAAAATACAAAATTCATTTCAATGAAACTTTTTTGGTATTTTTTTAACCCAAAATTAAGTACTTTTTAAAACAAGTTTTACTTTTCTCCCTTTCAGCTGCTCTTCTCGACAGACAAGGCGATAGGTGACAACATCAGCGGAGTGATCCTCTTCCACGAGACTCTCTACCAGAAGGCTGAGGATGGCACGCCGTTTGTCGAGCTGCTGAAGCAGCGCAACATCATTCCCGGCATCAAGGTCGACAAGGGTGTCGTCCCACTGATGGGCTCAGAGGATGAGTGCACCACACAAGGTGAGCCAACTTCGAGCTATAGTATTCAAATTCCTATGCTAAAAAGGCAACTAACACTAAAAATATGGAGACACCTCCAGAAAACTACTTCAACATAGAATGTGTATTTCAACTTCAACTTTCTTTCAACCATTTACAATAAGCAAATATTACTTTTATCATTAAAGCCCAATAAAAATTAAATTTAAAACCTCTCTAGCCTCATATTGTTCATGTAAGCTCTCCAATTGGACTTTGCACGCAAAGCTTTTCGCATGTCACGCCACCGTAGTACCAGCCCTAAATGCTACTAATCATCAACATAGCAGGCCGTGACTGAATGACTCACTCCGCGTAGTTCTTTGGGCACCGCCGTGTGGATCATCTAGCTTTGGGCTTGTACTAAGGTGGCACTACGAGCCTACGACATTAGTACCTACGTAGCTATCCTATCCTATCCAAGTTAAGACAAAGTACCATCCATTACTGTAAACTGCAAATAACAAATAAAATGATTTGCGCCTCTCCAGGACTTGATGATCTTGCCGAGCGATGCGCGCAATACAAGAAGGACGGATGTCACTTTGCCAAGTGGCGTTGCGTTCTGAAGATTAAGAAGAACACTCCTTCATACCAGGCCATCTTAGAAAATGCCAACGTTCTCGCTCGGTATGCTTCCATCTGCCAAGCCAACCGCATCGTTCCTATTGTTGAGCCCGAGGTGAGTTATTGGTTATTACTTA
Organism: Sweltsa coloradensis; assembly: GCA_024449915.1. Lineage (NCBI taxonomy): Eukaryota > Metazoa > Arthropoda > Insecta > Plecoptera > Chloroperlidae > Sweltsa > Sweltsa coloradensis. Next base: position 106,324 of record JAMZAV010001909.1, read on the forward strand.
GCTTTGAGATGGCAACATGAGAACATCGAGTAATTAATATATTCGTGTACTACGTACTAATAACTGTGCTATTTATAAAACGGATGAAGTATCCTCAATAATTAGAGCTACTATTGTGCAAGTGTTATTTTACCAAATTCTCTCAGTCATGTTTGCTTACATTTATTTCCATTTAGAAATTTTATTCAATACACTACAAACGTTTCAGAAACCTCACTAGTAAACGAAACTCTTCTCCGAATACCAACCCATTGTATTTCATTAATTAGAATTACACCCTTTGAGTAACGTTGACCTTGAGATAGGAGTGGGACTAAGATGCTGCACACATCCAATATTAAATCACAGGTAAATTCAGGGGTAGCAATTGGTAAAGTGAGTGTTGATTTGTAATACTACGTCCAAGAAAGTTGACACATTTTTAATACATTTGCAAAACATCATGTCATTTCTTTGATCATTCCCATTTCTCAATATGTAGTACCCCTACTGTATAGAAAACTAGTAGTATAGTATATGTAATCGATTTTTAATGGACTTGATAAAACATTTGATTTAAGTTACAAGTTTTGTTGATTTACTTGGGTCTATATCGATTCATCGAACTCATTTACGTACGTACTTTATTTTGTTGAAATATTCCCTTGTCAACCGCATGGCATGTTTTGATTGTTGCAGGTTCTCCCTGACGGTGACCACGACCTTGACAGGGCCCAGAAGGTGACCGAAGTGGTGCTAGCCGCCGTGTACAAGGCGCTTAGCGACCACCACGTCTACCTCGAGGGCACCCTGCTCAAGCCCAACATGGTGACCGCCGGACAGTCCTGTCCGACCAAGTACTCCAACGCTGACATCGCCCGCGCGACAGTAACCGCTCTCAACAGGACGGTCCCCGCAGCCGTTGCAGGTGAGCTTCGCGAACGTTAGAAATATGTGGGGTGCACAAATATATAAAATAAAAGTTGCCAATATCGAAAAGGTAACTGGATTATTGATTGACAATATTGGTAAACATTATGGCAATTTTTTAAAATTGGAAATGTAAAAAAATAGTGTGAAATTTCTTCGAGCCTCTGAAATCACAAGTTGTAAAATGATTAATTTTATTGTCATTCGATCACTCAAGAAACGAATTGAATTTTAAGACAAGGGTCAAGATGGGAAATGAAGTATCCCCTAATCCAGGGTCAGGGGTTCACGTTTCACTTACGACAGGGATGCATGATTGGATTGGTTGATTATATATATTCGTGCAACAGCTAGACTGTTTGAATTTGTAACTAAAAATCTATCTTACACTGAGAGCACATTACAATCCGGAAATCCTACTTGTGTGGGAAAGTTAGGGGCCTGGGACAAAGCCCCAGGTGCCGAATACATTTCGGTGGAATAGGTGGAATATTTTTGTCCTTGGTAATTTTTGAACGTGTAAAAATGTGTTTTAAGCTTGATCAGCCTGTCTATAGAAGTCCTAGCTCAGCCGGATTTTTATGAGTGAAAAAGTAGTACCTACTTTCTGAAATAAGAAAAGTTTAACAACTCGCAGCTTGTGAGCTAGCGAGTAGAATTTGGAGTGTTGCTGTAAAGCAGCGTTATATATAGCAGCGTTATTCTCGACTCTTACTTGTTGTCGCCAGGCATTACCTTCCTCTCCGGTGGTCAGTCCGAGGAGGAGGCGTCCATCAACCTCGACGCCATCAACAAGTTCCCGGGCAAGAAGCCGTGGCCGCTGACCTTCAGCTACGGCCGAGCGCTCCAGGCCTCCGTCTTGAAGGCGTGGAAGGGAACCGACGCAGGCATCAAGGCTGGACAGGACGAGCTCTTGAAGAGGGCCAAGGTAGGATGAAATGTGCTCTCTGCGCTTGCTTTGCACATTTGTTAACGCATCATTTTCTAGGTTAATTCCCATAATAATATTAATTAAGTTGTGAATATTGACTGAGGACCAACACTAATATGCTGTAAATAGCTGTTTATTTTGACAACTTATACCTGCCTCTTATAAGAATGACTAATGAATATTGGTGGATTAAAGGAATCTCCTTCAACTAAATCCTGAACTATTTCCCCCCCCCCCCCCAATTCTCCCATTTCAAATTTGCTTCAAATATGATACTAACTACACAATAGAAGAACATGGGAATCCAAATGATACTAATTTCATGTTTTAGTGATTATATATCTACTGTATTTATGCGAGTATAGGCCTCGGGTATATTTGAAATTGTCAAGTTCAAAAAGTGGGGTGCGGCCATTACCCTATGTGAAGCCATTTATCAATAGTATTTATATCCAAATCTTTAAAATCTGAGTGGTCAAAATAAGGGTGCGGCCTTTACTCGAGGGCGGCCTATAAGCGAGTAAATACGGTAAATCTGATTCTCATAAATAAGCAATTTAAATAAGGTTGAGAAATAATCCATGTGTATTGTGTAGTAATTGGCTTGAATTTTATTTTATTTGCCTAGGTGTGCAATTGCATAAAAGCACAAAACCGAAAAGAATGACTGATGCGGTCAGTTTTATGGTTTGACCATCCTCCAAAGCCTTCTCCCTCCTCCTTCTCTCCATAACCATACGATGTAGGCGCCTCCATTTCCTTCGCATGTAGGTATGTTGGTTGTCAATATTTGTAGCCCACATTTACATCACTCATCAGCATGTAAAAATATAATAAATACTTGTCGTTCTGACCAATCTTGAGCTTGAGCTGATTAGAGAGGTCAAATTTGTGAATGCAATGCATATACGTAAACGAAATGGGATTTCTAGGTTTTATCAAAATAGTTTACGCTAAACAAGCTGAGTTTATAATATGAAATTAACCTAATAAAGTGTACATATTAGGCTATGACAAAAGAAATAGGGTAACAATGAAATTTAACAAGATTATGATCAAGATTATTTTTTTTTAACCTCCTAGTATTAAAATAGTTCCAAATAATATGGTCACAGAGTTGTTTGCCTTTTTTAAGTTTCAATAGCTAGTTTAATGAATGTAAAATACCAACAACTTACCTATCCACTTGGAATCTACTTCATTGTAGCTATGTAATAATTATTTCTTAATGAACTTGCATCACAATATGTACATAGTACAAAATAAAATCTGTTAAACATTAGTATGTTAGCCTTCAGTTTTTAGTTACATACCTAGTACTACAAAGTCACTAAATATGTAAATAAATATGTATGATATATTTGTACATTATGTACGTAATGACTTATGAAGCTGTAAAATACCACTGCTTTCTTGTAAATATGTTTGTTTTGCTATTAACTATGGATGTTGTCCCAATCTATTGTACATATCATATGCATACAAGTATATTCCACTATTTATGCACTGCTTAGCGCTTAGTACTCAGTGTATGTACTACGTATTTGGCATTATGTGTGTAGTTTGCGACTTTTGCCAAATTGCTTAAATTGGTCCCCGAGTTGATTGCTATGCTAATAATGCACAAGGTGAAGATTATGCCAGCACAGCAACTAATTCAATTTGTATGCGTACCAACCTTGTATGAATTGAAAAATGAAAAGTAAATCACATTTAATAATCATTAGGAGTTAATTGCTAAGTGGCAGGTCGAGAGCAATTTATTTGTGCTCAATACAATTAAAGACAGATTTGCGGCTTCGACCTTGAGTATTCTCTAGCTGTAAGGCTGGTAATACGCACTCAACATTAGTCTATTGACATTGTTCACATTTTAAAAAAAATGTTCCAAGTGAGGTGGCCTAATTAGTAATAATTGGCACAGTTATAGTATATATATTTGCAGATGGCCATAGTACCTTCGCTACATATTTTTTTATTCTTTCTAGCATAATATAGGTAAATATATACATTAGTACTAACCTTGTACAGATTTGTTTTTCAAATGATATCTCCTTTGACCACCTCACTCTATACTCACAAGGCTTTATTTTGTACACAAATGCGTGTCCAATTTGTTGCACGTAAAATTTCCCACATGCTCATCCTACTAAAACAAGTTTTTATTGCTCTGCACTACAATTCTCACCCTCTAATGCTGCTCACTTGTACATATCTTTTGTTTCGTATGCTGTATTGTTTGCTGTATATAATTGTGTGCTTGCTGTTGTTGTAGACGTATGCTAACCCTTGTATTACTTATCACTGATCCGCTAGGCCAATGCGTTGGCTTGCCAAGGACTCTACAAGGCCGGGAGCATCGACAGTGCCGCAGCAGCCAAGTCCAACTTTGTCAAGGCACATGCTTACTAGAAGCACCTACAAGCATTATGCATGGTTTGTTTTTTGCACGCATTTTATAATGAATTCATTAATAGAATTAAACTACTCGTAAAATAATATAGTATTGGCGTTAGATAGGATCCAACAGCTTACCTTCGAAAAGTGATGGTGGCTGTTGAATTTCTTGATAACTAAAGACAACTTATGTGTTAATAATTTTAATCTTGGCATCTTACCATATTATTATATCCATTTTGTTTATTTTATTTTATTTTATTTAGCAATTGTTTTAGTAAATAAACAATAATCATACGTTCAAATAAGTTGAAATAACCTTGCCGATGATTCTTTTCGGAATGGGTTCCAATGTGCATTTTATTTTCTATTTACATTAGCTTGCACCTAGCACCTGGCACCCCCACCATTCCACTTTCTGTAAAGCTACTACAAATAATCATACTTACTTTCATAAAGCCAGTCTATGTTTATATCTCATTGAAATCACATTATGGCATGCACATAACTGCCATGGGAGATTTTACTTTTATGCAATTAAGTTTTTGCTGGGCACCCATAATTATTACTATTTTTGTTCAGAATTGTAATAATAAACACTCTAACTTATTCTTACTAATTTGTCTGCAAATTAATTTAGCACACCTAAATAAATAAATTATGTCCAACACTGTAAATAAGTCCTTTAACTAAACAGGTTGAAATGTACAGAACATATTATTTTACTTGCGTTTTTGCATGCGATGCTAAACCCAAAAAATATTAAGTATTTTTCTTTTTTATCATCGTCTCGATTAGCCAAGTTGCATAAATATGAGACGTTAAGCAATATCCAATCCAATTATTACGGTGTCTACTAGAGGCGTTAAGGCGACAAATATTGTAGACTTCTCCGACTAACTAGTCATTGTGTTCTTCCAGGCCAATGGTGACGCAGCAATGGGCAAGTATGCCGGCGGTGTTGTGGGTGCGGCAGCCGACACAGGGCTCTTCATCAAGGACCACGCCTACTAAATCCAACAAGTCATCCCCCTTCATTCCCTCGCTGCTAAATCCGTGGAGTAACTGTGGCCTGGTTGACAGTAATCCAACCTGACGACACGACTTACGACGGGGAAATCAAGGAGAGTCACTTTTGTTATTGCATAGTTGGCTAGATGGTTCCAAGTTCCAACGAGCATGATTACAAGAAAAGAGGAATTCGAAAACATCTTCAAATTTGCGTCGGGAGTCTGTTGTTAAAAGTGGGTAAAAATCAAAATGTTTTGAATGAATTTAAAACAAAAACGTGAGTTACTGTTTTAAGTTAGACAAGTCTTGTTAATAAAAAAAAGTTAATTACTACTAAGTGTGAATTCGTAGTTGAATGCCAGATCTTAGTCAGATCTGCGTAATTACTTGTCATTTGCTGTTGTCAAATAAAAATAAATTAGAATACAAGTGTCGTGTACTAAAAAAAAAATGTATGTCTAGATTCAGTAAATTGTAATATTAAAAAATATTTCTTCTTGTTGTTTCATTGTTTAACAGAAACAAGCCAGAAGAATGGAAAGCAGGAATGCAGGACTTTAAAATATAAATATGTGTTTTTTCAGTGTGACCCATAACTAATATTAATGTCATAATTATAAAACAATGAATTCCCCAAAATTAAGTGTAAAATTAAAAATATCAGATTACGTATTATAAAGTAGGTTCGGTAATATTAAGTAGGCGTACATGTCACCAATATTTGTAAATGCTGTGGAGGAACTAAATAAAAATTCATGAATGAACACCAATTGGGATTGCTATTTTTTACAACCTGTATGGATTTTTATTTCCCTGTGACATTAGCTTCCTTTATTGTTTGTAGTACCATGTAGTAAAATTAAAGTAGAAAATATACAAGTTAGTGTTTATGTTAAGAATTGGTCTGGATCACTGCAGTGAAACCTCATTTTGTTTCGTTCTGTAACATTGTGCATAATCTTAACTCGTTAATTACAGAGAAAAGGATGATTTATTACTTGATTTTTTTTAATGTATGTAGGGTTACAATAGTAATCATAATTATGTGGAAATAATATTTTACCAACCATCAATGTTTTTATCTCGACTACACTAATTTTTATACTACCCTTCATCATCCATCACTTCATATCCTTGATATCATTTTATTTTAATGTTAAATACATTAAAATATATCTCTTCATTTTACTATCTTCACCCACTTAACCATTATTGTTATTTCTGATTGTCTAATATCCTGTATGTATTCATCAAAATTTATTGATTGTTTCCAAAACAATCTCACTTTTAACTTTTAACATCATTGTTACCATTATGTACTTGAACTGTTCTAATTTGTTTCTTTCTTAATACTTTAGAAACCTTTTTTCTCTGGTATTTCTGTATTTTTCTATCCATTTGGATCATATTATGTAAATGCATCATTTTGACTGCTTTCCTACTTTTGCTTTGTAAATTGATATGATCCCCGTTGTTGATTTAACTGTACAAATTGTCTTATGTTTTTAGAAGCTATAAATCACCAGAGTTTGCTGAGTTTCTTCGCACTGGAATTGAAATGCATCTCCAATCAGTTTGTAATTATGATGTCTGCCTCTTTTCTCTCCGTGGCAAGAGTGAAGATGCAAATGTTCAACAACGGGCCGAAGGAGGATTCGCCCTCTTCATTATCCGGGCTTTGTGATCTATACCAGGATCTACCTACCATGGAAAAGATTGCCCCCGTATGGGGTCTTCCAGTAACACCTGACATTTCTCTTGTAACTGTACAGCACATGCTAACTGCTTGTGTGTACTGAATTATTATTTGTATTTCATTTTCCGTCAATAATTGAAGGTTTAAGTACAAACTCTGTAAATTTTTTAGGCTATGCAAACAAATTTAAATACATATATCCCAATCCAATCATATATGTACCTATGTAGCTAATCCCTATGAACCATCTTTTTTCCTGTTTAGTAAAGACGCTAAGGTTTCTAATTTATTATATGGAGAAGTGAAGCGACCGAGTCTCACAACTTGGCTTTTAACAGGTCAGCCTCTAGGTTTGTGTCGTTTGTCTGTCTGTGCGATGAAACACATGAACAACAGAAACATGTGAGCTGAAATTGTAAACGAACATCCGGTAACAAATTTGTGGATGATTTTGCTAGCAAAATCTGTTACGGCTCATATTTCAAACGTACAAGAAATAATAATTAAATTGGCCGAAAATGTGTAGCATAATGCAATAACGGAATATTTCTGCAAGAACACTCGCTGTATACATCTCGTTTTCAAAACCATTTAGTAGTTGTGGTGGAACAATTAAATACTAAATATTTCAGATACTAGCAAGTTAACTCATAACGTAATACGTGTTATTAATGGACTCTTGTCATCAACTTAATTTGAACCAATTTGTTTATTCATTTAATGTACCCAATTAGATTGCAGCAAAGATAAGGTTTTGTTCAGAATAAATAATTAATAATGCGTTCCTGCGGTGACTGGCGAGTTACATTTTAACCATCGACTAACTAATTGAACGAGTGGTTAGTGTCCACAAAAAATGAATGGTCATATTAAGACATGGATATTCTTAAATAAATTTAGTTCTTACTATAGTCCTCCGCCTCATTTTGAGTGCACTGCTTTTCCCTCAAAGAAGCTAAATTTACAAACAGGCCGACTCATGTACCAATTATACCTTGGTCAAAACGCCAGACCCACCACCAGACGCGTGTCTCGACGTTGCCAAAAAGAAATCAAAACTAACAATGTGGTCCCGCTTTAAAAACAACACATTTAAATGTTGAACGGACTGGAGCCTCCGTATCGGCAACGCTATCTGAAGTCTGTGGCGCGCGCCAAAAAGAATTTAGGGTTGATAGGTCTACAAGACTACTTATTTTGCTCGAGTGAAGAGCGACGAAATAGCCAGTGCACTCAAAATGAGGCCGAGGACTGTACTAATGTTGGGTAACAATTAGGTAGTACTTGAATCACTAGTAACTACTGGTATACAAGGCGTAGAGCTAGTTGTTAATCGCAGGAAGTTCATATCATGGATAAGCATGTGAAAATTTGGCCCAATATTCCAACGTTAATAAAGAATGAAAAGAAAATAATAACAATGATTTAAAACTGCCATTATATTAACAAATAACAATACTGTGGCTGGTGTTTTAACCTAATGTATTAGTATACCTAATTTAGATTAAAATGTTTACAAATCAGTATTTAAATACTTGACAAAAATATTCTGATGACATTTTTGTAAAGCATGTGGTATACCTATTTAAAATGTTTTTATTAACACTTGAAGACTAATAAACTATAATCACGTATCATTCTGGGACTGTGGCGTAGTTGGGTTTGTTGGATATGTTTCGGTTGTCGTTGCTTCCGTTGGCATCGTTTGATCGGTTACCTCCGATACTTCTGTCGTGGTCACGATGGTTGTTTTGTTCATGTTGACATATTTCTCAGTTGTGGTCAGGATGACAGTTTTGTTTTGTCCCAATGATCTTTCCGTTGTTGTTGTAGTGATGGGTACTGCGCTCTTCAGATCCGATGCCGGCTTTGACGAGTATGTGCTGATCGTTGTCAAAACTGTTGGCAAGATAGATAAGATTTAAATTAGAGATGAGTAGTAACAGTGTTGTTTCAGTAGTGAGCTGATAATTAAATGTACCTAATTTAATTTTAAACTGTTTTGTTAATCTAGAAATATTATGTTGCATGAATGTTAATCATTCTTCTATTAACTATATGTATTGAGTGTATTTATATAATATTATTTATTTATAGTGAAATACCTAAGCATTTCACTTTCTGTCCGGCTGTCTGTGCATGTGTCACGTCTCGTAATAAGAACAGAACATGACGTGTACTTGTGACATGTGGTTTTTTGTGGGTATTTCTCTACAACAATAACGATACTAGTTTTTTTTATGATAAATAAGTGGCCCCTCTGAAAGTTTAAAATATTGTGTACCCGGCTCCGCCACCATTCCTCAATGCAAGAACAAGTTAGGTACCGGTACATGTTTAGTGGTAATGCTGGGTTTCCGACCTGCACATCGAAGGTCGGGAACCCAGAATAAGCTTTGTCGAACCAACCCGGCTCCGCCACCAAAAACATCAATACACGTTGAATTATTATTTTAGTTTTGGATTCTTCGACGATCTGTTGCTTACTTCTCTCCCTACCTGTTCTAAATAACTGACGTTTCCCCAATGCTCAAAAGTTGGTGAGGAGCTAGTATACTGCCCGAGTGCCTGTTCAACGTTTTTTTCCGCTGTATTTTGCCAGTGTTTATGAGGAACAAACGATATTATATTTCGGTAAAGCAGTTCCTTAACGGTTCTACTTCTTTTGTTTCCGATTCGTCGTTTTGAAATGGTTTCACCACCTTTTTACCTTATTTTTGTACTTTTTTACGATTTATTCTGGAGACTATTAATTTTTTAATATACCTTTCGAAGTATTTTTTGTTGTTAATTGTATAATGAATCTCGCACGAAAAAAGTTGCACGTAAATCATCTCGTTGTTATTAATGCTCTACAACCTAAAGTTTATACTAAAATGTAACATGTTTTTAGTTTTTACTCGCTTGCTAATTTCGATTCGGAGATCAACTTTTGGATTTTCTTGCAGTAGAATGCAACGTTTTGCACAAAGTTTATTTTTTACTATCGGCTCCGTACCCATTTCTAACGGCGATAAAAATTAAATAACAACAGCAAAATCATATTTTTCGTGTATAAGGGTAGGCCCTACTTACGTTTTTCAAAGAAAAATTCAACCTTCAAACCTTCAACAGAACCATTTAAACTAGAAACACTTTTGCTATAATGTCCCAGAAGATTTTTTGTTGTTGTGTGTATTATGTACAATCTCTTTGGTATGAACAACAAGTGTCATTTGGTGTTTGAGATTTTTTTTTAAATAAAAAACTTATTTACATTTTGGACAATAATAATATGTTCGGTTCATACAGATCAACGTTAAATTTCCGTGTGCTGTAAAAGTCCCCACAAACGAAATTATTTCACCAATTATTGTTAGTTTTCAATATTAGGAAGCTTCGCAAATGCTTTTTCAGTCGCGTTGTTGGATGAGCGTAATTTTTTCAAGACGAAAAAAGCGTAAAATTGCGGTTTTCATGAGAATTTTTTTTAATTATCCCAAATTTCACACGAATATATTAATTCATAAAATTAAGGTTCTGTGAAAAAATAATTTCAATCCGATAAAGCATGTAGGTGTTATTTGTCGAAGAAATTTTAAAAATCGAAAAATAATCGCAAAATTGCGATTATCATGAGAAATAATTTTTCGATTGCACTCAAATTTCACACGAATATATTAATTCATAAAGTTAAGGTTCTGTGAAAACATTGTCACAATCGGATAAAACATGTACCGGTATGTGTTATAAGTCGAAGAAATTTTAAAAATAAAAATAAATCGTAAAATTGCGATTTTCATAAATATTTTCCGATTGCGCTCAAATTTCACACGAATATATTAATTATTATATTCATTAATTCTGTGAAAAAATCATTACAATCGAATAAAGCATGTAGGTGAAGAAATTTTTAAAAAATCGTAAAATTGCTATTTTAATGAGAAATAATTTTTCGATTGAGCTCAAAAACGTGGTAGTTTTAAGTTCAGAGATTTCGAAGGCCTCCATAAAATTTCATCGCAATTGGAGTATCGGTTTAGAAAAAAAAAAACATTCCAAATTTTTTTCTTCAGTGTAGTAGAATGGAATCTTCGCTACGCTCATCCAATTAATTTGGATACATTGTACATTAAACGGTCTTTGCGAGGTCTCAACGCTGTTGTACCAGTTTTTTGGTTTGTATATTTGGGATATAATAAAATAATACGAGCAAAAAAACAAGACTACCATAAAAAAATACGATTAGTAATTTAATTGGAAGAAATATATTTTTTTAGGAGCCAGTAGCCTCAACACACTTTTCGGTTGATTGACGTCATAATGTATAAATAATTGCATAGCATCATTAAATTATTTTAAATTCTTCAATTCCTTCTAATTGGGCAATCAGCCCAATATTTCACAATTTCATTGAATCACTTCTTCTTGACTAATAATCGTTGTTTTGACAATCCCATTGATATTTACATAGAAATTAGTATAAAGTCGTATATAGCATCCAAGGATTTGCTAAATAAAAACTTGTCAAGGTATTTTGTTGTCGACATCATTGTCCCTGAATTAAGACCACGTGTTTTTGCAGGCTACACACGCGCTGAATTGTTTTGTGCCCCTCTTCCGTCAGGCTGTGATTCTTTTATGAGTTGTAACCGGGAAACTGGAGTGAAGGCTAACTAGATACTAATCAGGTGTTGAGACATCCACGCTCCTTAATTATTATTGCTGCCATCAACAACTATGACGCGTATCTTTCTCTAGTTGGAGTTGCGTATTCAAAGAATTAGATTGGGACATGTTTAATTGATCTCATGAAGGACCAATGCTGTTACTTATATGCGTGAATGTTGTCGCTGTAGGTGGGATTCGCAACTTATGTTATTTTTAATTGCCTTCGGGTTATGTTGGAATTGCTGTGATTCATAAATTAGTGTCCACAGCCGTTATCGTATAACGGCTTTCGTTCCTTATACGCTTACACCGACATATGTGGCTCACGCTGTTCCCACAACCGTGTTTCAGTCTAAGACATTGTTTTATTTATAAGATTTCCGATATCCTGATGGGTTAGTAATGTTTTATTGGCCTGTCATAATGAAGTTACTCCTTTTCATTGGTCGTCGTAAGGATTATTGACGTCTGATTGGTCCTTCGTAAGAATTTTGTGTTATAACAAATTTCTTAAGACTAAAACAATAACAATTTAACACGTATGTCCTATCCCGTTATAACAAAACCAATCAGTGGGAACTGGGCCTAAGGCGTGAACTCTGATTCAAAAGGTCATGGACTAGATCTGGCCACTAGCAATCCTGACTGAAAGTTTTCCTCAATATGTCTTCAGTCGTTAATGCGAATGCTGGGATTGAGCTCCGTCAAACAGCCCTTCACAATCACCCCAACAAGCTAAAAACCAAGATAAAGAGGGTCGCACCGGATAAACTTGTGTGTATACCCTACAGCGGATATCAACTAGAAAAAAGTATTTTTTTGCAATTTCCGCGAATTATAGTTCTAAATTATTACGCTACTGCATGATCGTATAACGACATGCAAGCCTTACACGCTAGATTTGCGCGGGAGGATGGGATTTCTATACCTGCCAACTGCCATTAGGCCTACCTATCACATAAGGTTATTCCAAAAGTTGTTCCACAATCTAAAGGAAAATGTTTGGTTTGAACACAATAAAATTCTATTCTATTTCAACCGTCCTCGCAAGCTCAACATAGGCAGAGTTCCTACGAAAAATATATTTATCCTCAAGAGAGTCAAGGAGAAGGAATTTTGTCTGGCTTGAGTGACATTTAAACTTTAAAGCAATGCACATATAAACTCTGAGACAGCAGAGAAAGTGTCATAATGGTCAATTCACTGAAATGACAACCGGCTTTCTCGTCTGTTTGAAAAGTTGGCCCGTAGCGGTTTTTAATATCTTTGGGTGAAGTCGTCTGAATTATCCATTCACCGAAAAAATAACAGTTTCTCATGCATTGTATTTCTTCTTAAGCGACATATAGCTTAACTGACATTTTTTGGAAATCATTATTGTAGATATACGAAGCCATGCTTAAGTTAGGAGTTAGGACCAGGCTCTGCCAACGATTTTATATAATCTTTGTGTATGAAAGTATCTCTTTAGTATTCCTAATGACATGGCGTTTATATAGTCTGTAACGACGAGACGAGAATGTCGTCAAAAACCAATCACTATATCATTTATACGCGATATTATTGTCAGCTTGACCACGATTGATATCGCGATGAAATATTTCTTCATTGTCTACAGTCTACACTAAATCGCAGGGCTAAAGTACTGTACCCATTTTCACTTGACACTTCGCTATAGCCAGTCGTTCGACCAATTTATCCAATTTATATAATTATTATGATATGACACTTTGCATATAGTTGTCAAGCAAGGATATATGAGCAGCCCTACGGTCGTAGATTAAGATTATTTGCTCAATGTTAATCGGCCAGAAGTGGGGCTAGATACACGACTGTTTTAAGTCTACACTGTTGGGTTCCTATACTGTCAGAATTGCTGAGGGGCGGTATCGAATCGACGACCTCCGGCTTAGAGTATATGTATCACATCCTACCAAGTATAATGCGTATCTCTTGGTTGGCACTTGTGGTATAACCATTGAGTCTATATCTTGTTGAAATTGTTAATAAAATGTGTACACTTTTTTCCACGTTAATCTAACATAAAAGTGACATTTCTCTTTTTTTCGTGAAATTCTTGTTTATTAAACTGTTTTTAATAAACTCTATTAAAGTCGTTTTTTAAATCTTAAATAAAAATATACTTAAAGCTGTAACTGACCTGCAATATCGGAATACATTTTTATCGCTTTGTATTGGTGGTTTAAATTTTAATTCTGTGTTTACAATGACAACGAAACTGAAGTAAATACATAGGAAAAGAGGGGTCAATATATAAATACGCTCATCTATCAACGCGACGTACCTTATTTACATGATTCTAAAGCTTGTATACCTCGGTCTCCATTAGCAATAATAATGCATCACTGCTCACTAGTCTGTCCAATGTCCGTCTTTGCGTGTATCACGTCTCGCGATAAAAACCGAAGACTTCGTTTGCTTGGCATTGTCCTTGAACAAGGTTGATAAACAGAATGTTGTTGGGAGACTCGGGTTTAAGAAAGAGGGGGAGGGGACTGCTAGCCCCTATGAAAATTTGCAAATTAATCTGACCTGCACCAATACCACCATGAATGAATGCAAGTACAAACAAGGTACATTATCTAACAGTTCGCTTCGTCTCGACCCGGCGCCTCCACCAAAACGTTTGCCGCACTTTTGGTTTTTGTATTCTTCCTCCGAGATCTGTTGATTATGTAGCGTCCCTCCCTCTTTTGGGTAGTCATACCCGTGCTTGTCTATAATAAAGGTTATACAATCAAATAAATTTTAATCCAGCCTCGTCGGGGATTGAACCCGGCAGGAATGTATAGGAACGTTTTGAAAGTTAGAGGGGGAGGGGCAAATTCACTAGCAGATTTTGTGGGTGGAAGCGAAAAAAAAAACTGTTTTAACTGCACTCGGACTCCGGTTTACAGCAACTATCTGCGATCTAAAAACTAAAAAATTCGCTAAGTAGCCCATTTTAGTAAATTTCAACCTAATTATTGATGTAATAATTACCAAGGTGACTGTCGAATTATGTGTGGAAATTCTGGGATTAATATTAACTCACGTCAGTTTTTGCCCCCCTCCTGCCCCCCCCCTCCCCCCGGCTCTTACGCCACTGTGACCGGGTCTCCCGCCAGCCCAATTAACGTCAGACATGCAAACGTTAGAACACGAATATTTTTCTATTTTCTTGTTGGTAGTTTGTTGAGCGAGCGTAGCGAGCGTCTCCACTTGACTTATGGCTCGAATGTCTGGTTTTTTTTCTGTTACTGCTTCGGTACAGGTCGCACCATTTCTATGATCGACCTGAAATTTGGCACACATGTACATACCACCTAGGCGGGTTGCTGTATAATTTTTGAACAAAATCCGATCGTTGGTTACAAAATATATATAAATGTTCCTATCGTTATGAAATTTTGCAGGGTCAATAAGTACAACATTCTCTCCTATTTTACAAATTTTCAGCTAAATCGGTCAAGACCTTAAAGACTTATTGGTATGAAACATTATGGGAATGTCGTACTCGGGTCGTGTTGCACGTACCGGTGCTCGCTCAACAACGCGACGGGACTTTAGCGTTTTCCTAGTAAATCTAATACAAGACAGCGATACAATCTACAAAATGATTATTATGTACCTTTCTCGGTTGAGCAGACGTTGTTCCCGTTGATGGTGATGCCCACGATGGTCGGTATTGGGCTGGGCGAGGTGTTGTTGCCTGCCAGCTTGATGTCCACTATCGAACCTGGTTGTAGGGTCTGCCTCGTCTGGATCTGGAAGCTCGCCGACCAGTGAGGGGACGCAGAGTTGATCTCGTCGTAGGACATGACCACGGAGCAGAGCGGGGAGGTGTCTGTTAGGGGGGTCGCCGTCGACGCCGTCACCGCGAGGAGGGCGACAGGAACATCTCCATCTGAGAACAGGGGGTGAGAATCATACTTGAGGGGGGTGGATCTAGTCTAGGACATCACCACGGAGCAGAGGGGGGAGGTGTCTGTTAGGGGGGTCGCCGTCGACGCCGTCACCGCGAGGAGGGCGACTAGGAACATCTCCATCTGAGAACAGGGGGCATGGAAACGGAGAACAAACTTTGTTGGGGGGGGGGGGGATGAGGCCCAGTTCGCCCTTCTGAGGATAATTTGGATCATGTCATATTAATGATCATCAATTGTGTCGGAATTAGGGTAGAGGGCCCAAGGGTACTGGCCCCAAGTTTTGGCCAGAGCCCCATCCTACACACACTACCACGTGGCTGTATGCCCTTGTTTGACTGAAAACTTATTTTTATCTGTGAAGCTCTGGTAATCGCGACGATGCATGCGTGATACATGACGATGAAAACGCGTCACACCGAGTGCATGAGTGTGAACTTGCGTGAGCTAGTGTAGCTGATTCAAGTCGGGAACTCTAGACGTACGGTTGATCAGATAACATTTAAGTTTAACTATATTTTTAAAGTTGTTTATGTTTCTTCTCAGGTAATCAAGTTAGGGAGTCTAGTTGATTTTGTGTCTGGCATTTTAAATTTTTTAATACGCAACTCAAGACGCGTGAAAGTTGTTTTGAATTACTCAACGATTAGTTGATTTAAATGTCTCTAGTTGAATGAACTCCTAATTAGTAAAACTAGTAAAAGCAAAGCATTTCAAATAGTACTACTAAATAGTAAATACTCTTCTCCAACTCAACCCTCCCAAATAATACTCGTGCAATCCTTTATAGTTTCTAGTTAATTTCATCTTTAAAAAATGGCACTAATATAACTTTTAAAATAACAAAACTATGTTCTGTCTTGAACTTCAAAACTGAGTGGTTAAAAAATAACTGCAAGTACCGGTACATAAGAAAACTTTGTTATGTAAACTTCCTGGACACTTGTTTATAATGATACAGAAAGTTAGTATCCATGTTCGTAAGATTTTAGCTATAAAAGTTCAATTTTTGGTTATAAGTTATTATTATACAGACTTATAATGCTATCGTATTCTTCCATCCCGGTACAACATCTGAAAAACATTTTATCAGTATGTATGAAGCTTGTATTGAAGTACGTATTGAATGACGATATCCATATTTGTTCAATGTATAAATCTACGGATAAACAAAGAACTTGAACTTTAATTTGTGCCTCTTAGAAACATTATATTGAAATCAACGCTTTTTAATAATATGTCAAAGTAAAACAAATTATGACGTCCACGAGTGTGTATTAGTGTTATACAATAAAACTAATATTGTAAAAATGATTAATACTTCCTCTCTATCCAAGAGAGACGAGAGATGAGATGATAATGAGATACAACAGATGTATGACAGACAGAAGCATTTTCAAACCAACTTTTTTCGACCATCTCAAATTTGGTATTTTGGAGCGTTATAAAGTCTCGAAATTGACTATTTGTTGGAAATTTATAAAGAATTTTTGCACTTGTAATGAATGACTACATAAAGTGATTAAAACAAAAAACTCAAATTCGTCACCAACATTAATGTGTAAATAATAGGTAAAAATAGCACTTAGTCAAGTGATAATTTTGGAACCACATTGCAAAAGTCAATTTAATTTTTTTCTATCGCCAATGTTACTACACTAGGAAAACGCTAAAGTCCCGCCGCGTTGATGGATGAGCTTTTTTAAAGTTTTTAGTTTGCGTGGGATATCTTTACTTTTGCAAGTGCTTTGTTTTATTGCCGACGCATTGTAGGTGATTGTTGTCAAGTTTCTATTGTTTCTTGTTAATTTGTTATTATTTAACGTAAAAATCCTACATTAAAAGCTATATTTCTATGGATTCTGGCTAACTTTTTCAACATTTTCTTTCAAAAGGTACTACATCACCATAACCTTAATGTCCATGTATAATATGAACGTTGTAGCCCCACCCGTTTGGTCAGAATTGACCCAAATGGCACGAAAATATCCGCACAAAAAGTCAAAAAACGTAAATTAAAAGCTTTATTTCTCTCGATTCTGGCTAACTTTTTCAACTTTTTCTTTTAGAAAGCAATACATCACCATTACCTTAATGTCCATGTGAAATATGAACGTTGTAGCCCCACCCGTTTGGTCAGAATTGGCCCAAATGGCACGAAAATATCGCACTAAAAATCGAAAAAAAAATCGTAAAAGTACGATATTCATGAGAAATATTTCTTCGATTGTACCCAAAAATGTAGCAAGTCTAAGTTCAAAGAAAACGAAGGTCGTGTCAAATTTTCATCAAGATCGCATATGCCGTTTGCCCGGTAGAGAGCGAACAAACAGACGGAAAAACAAACAAAAAAAAAAACAAAAAAAAACAAAAAAACACCCGAGCTAAATTTTTTGGGGGGTCGGTGAAATTGAAGTCTTCGCTTCGCTCATCCAAAAAAACTTGTTATACTGCGTGTTATAAAAGTGAATTATTTAATTGTTGATAAATACCTTTCTCCTTGTTGAAGTGGCTAGCGCCTCGCAGAAAACACTTCTGGTCCTGACGGTAAAGCTGCTCAAACTGGTCTTCCCGTTGGTGGCAACGGTTGCTGGCATACTCAGTCGATGATTGCATCAAGAGCAAGGACAAGGACTCATGCGTTATTACCAGAACAGGTTTCACGCGCTGGGATTTCAATATTTACTAGGAAAACGCTAAAGTCCCGCCGCGTTGATGGATGAGCTTTTTAAAGGTTTTAGTTTGCGTGGGATATCTTTACTTTTGCAAGTGCTTTGTTTTGCTGCCTACGCATTGAAGGTGAATGTTGTCAAGTTTCTTTTGTTTCTTGTCAATTGGTATTATTTACCGTAAAAAACTTGTATTAAAAGCTTTATTTCTATGGATTCTGGCTTAATTTTTCCACTTTTTCTTTCAAAAGGTACTACATAACCATAACCTTAATGTCCATGTATAATATGAACGTTGTAGCCCCACCCGTTTGGTCAGAATTGGCCCAAATGGCACGAAAATATCGCACAAAAAGTCAAAAAACGTATATTAAAAGCTTTATTTCTCTCGATTCTGGCTAACTTTTTCAACTTTTTCTTTAAGAAAGCAATACATCACCATTACCTTAATGTCCATGTGAAATATGAACGTTGTAGCCCCACCCGTTTGGTCAGAATTGGCCCAAATGGCACGAAAATATCGCACTAAAAATCGAAAAAAATCGTAAAAGTACGATATTCATGAGAAATATTTCTTCGATTGTACCCAAAAACGTGGCAAGTCTAAGTTCAGAGAAAACAAAGGTCGTGTCAAATTTTCATCAAGATCGCATATGCCGTTTGCCCGGTAGAGAGCGAACAAACAGACGGAAAAACAAAAAAAAAAAAACAAACAAAAAAAAAAAAAAACAACGGAGCTAAATTTTTTGGGGGGTCGGTGAAATTGAAGTCTTCGCTTCGCTCATCCAATTATTGAATGTTCACACAAAAAAATGTTGGCCATTAGAACTTTTTCCTCGTTGGACCACCTAGGTTTAATCTTTGTTCATAATCATAATGGGAAAACCAATATGCAAATTAATTGTGTGGAAAAATCTTTTTCGACGGAATTCTCGCTTTGGGTATCACCCGAAGACACTCTTGGTAACTAGGGCATTAACTAGGAAGCTTCGCAAGCGCTTTTTTTAGTCGCGTTGATGGATGAGCTTTTTTGTAAGTTTTTAGTTTGCGTGGGATCTCTTTACTTCTCAAGTGCTTTTTGAACGCATTGTAGATTATTGTTGTCAAGTTTCTATTGTTACTTGTTAATTGTTATTATAAACCTCAAAAAACTTATATTAAAACCTTTATTTATATAGATTCTGGCTAATTTTTTCAACTTTTTTTTTCAAAAAGCAATACATCTCCATAACCTTAATGTCCATGTGAAATATGAACGTTCTAGCCCCACCCGTTTGGTTAGAATCAGCCCAAATGTCACGAAAATATCGCACTAAAAATCGAAAAAAATCGTAAAAGTACTATATTCATGAGAAATATTTCTTCGATTGTACCCAAAAACGTGGCAAGTCTAAGTTCAGAGATTTCGAAGGTCCCCTCAAATTTTCATCAAGATCGCATATTATGCCGTTTGCCCGGTAGAGAGCGAACAAACAGACAAAAAAACAAACCAAAAAACAAACAAACAAACAAAACAAAAAAACACACGAGCGAAACTTTTTTGGGGGGGTCGGTGAAATTGAAGTCTTCGCTTCGCTCATCCAACTAACTCACACTCTTTAAACATAAATTGAAAGACTTTCTTCTAAACTAGGAAAACGCTAAAGTCCCGCCGCGTTGATGGATGAGCTTTTTTAAAGTTTTTAGTTTGCGTGGGATATTTTTACTTTTGCAAGTGCTTGTTTTTCTCCCGACGCATTGTAGGTGATTGTTGTCAAGTTTCAATTGTTTCTTGTTAATTTGTTATTATTTAACGTAAAAATCTTTTATTAAAAGCTATATTTCTATGCATTCTGGCTAACTTTCTCAACATTTTCTTTCAAAAGGTACTACATCACCAAAACCTTAATGTCCATGTATAATATGAACGTTGTAGCCCCACCCGTTTGTTCAGAATTGGCCCAAATGGCACGAAAATATCGCACTAAAAATCGAAAAAAAATCGTAAAAGTACGATATTCATGAGAAATATTTCTTCGATTGTACCCAAAAACGTGGCAAGTCTAAGTTCAGAGATTTCGAAGGTCCCCTCAAATTTTCATCAAGATCGCATATGCCGTTTGCCCGGTAGAGAGCGAACAGACAGAAAAACAAAACAAAAAACAAACAAAAAAAAAATACACGAGCTAAATTTTTTTGGGGGGTCGGTGAAATTGAAGTCTTCGCTTTGCGCATCCAACTAACTCACACTCTTTTAAACATAAATTGAAAGACTTTCTTCTAAATAAAGCTTATTACTCACTAAGAGAGTTCCTTGATGATCATTTCACAATTAAATTCTTGTTTCACACTTCTTTCCCACCACTTTTTTCCCTCCACTTTGAGTTTGTTAATAATACATAATTATTAATAATTTGTATGATAATGCCGTATCTACAGCCTACAATTATTAGTATCTCACACGAAAGATAAAATAAAATTATAAATCACCAGAGTTTGATATAAAAAATAATATTAATAGAATTTTACCTAGATGTATTTATAACGT
>JAMZAV010001910.1:0-120260 GCA_024449915.1 Sweltsa coloradensis
TGAACTTTCCATAATTGGGGATCCCCCGAAAAGTACTAGATTACTAAATAATTAAACAACAGATTTTAACTATAATTTTCTTGTCCGAGACGATTTCAGCGACATTTGTTTCCTGCATGTATAGTAAATAAGTGTATACATTAATAATAATATCTTAATCAGTAAAACTTTCTTTGTATATATTTTTAAACAATGTATACGGTTTTATAATAGCATCTGCTGGTCGACTTAGCAGTTTAACAAACTCATTGAAGTTGATATCCTGTTGCGCAGGAAAAAAAAGCACTACAATAGAATGGGAAAATGTTTACCTTAGTCAGGTTTAAATTACTGTAAAAGTGTTGTTAAGTGATTTTTTATTCAAACCATACACCGCGCACCAAATCAAATAATTTGAGTTAGTAAGCGTTCCCTATTAAGAAGGTGTTAAAGCTGGTAGGTGGTAGCTAGTTAATGAGGGTAATTGTGACAAGAACGAGAATAAGTGTGAGTTATGCTGTTGGGAGGTGGGAGGTTGGGAGGTTGGGAGGTTGTACACACGAGTGTGGTAATATGTACGTGACTGGCGTCTCTCTAGGGCACACGTCTGTGAAATATTGCATTGGAGACATTGGGGAATGTTACCAACATGTAATTACAATACTTTAGGAGATGTGGCAAGAAAGCGAAATGTAACCCAGGTATTTGAATATGAAATTATACAAATAAACTCGCTCCAAAAGAATAGAAACATTTAAAACCCTTCATATTTGTTTCAACACAAGCTCAGTTACACAATGTGTCAAATGTGTCATTGTTTATGATATGTAATTAGTATTGATATAACGAAATTTTAATTTGTATTATTATTTCATTCATTTATTAACTTAAGACACCTGGAATTATTGACTGTAAATAATGTCCATAAGATTTCGCAAAGTAATAACATCTTATTTAAAAATACAAGTTTTAGTTTCATCATTATGGAGTATGGTTTGGAGGAAACTTATATTTAAAACACAATTAAAATTAAATGAAACCTATTTTTTAATAACAAGGCAACTCTTTTCTTCTTCAACTACAAGTTCTGTCCGAAATGTTATGTACAGATTCTTTTTAATTATCACTTTTTAACGTCAATTCAATTAAATTTATTGACAATGTAATTTATTGTTTGTGATTATACTAGTAAACAATTACAAAAGAAAGAGCGAAATAGGCCTGTTCTTCTCTTAATGTACATCGCTTTACCATATCATAACTACATTAATGAAAATTGAAGAACAATTCACAATTTCTTTTTGCCACCATGAAAAAATATTTATAGATTTACACACCTTCAATTAAATGCTAACCTTAAAATAATGAATTTTGTGTGCAGGTATATTGCCTTCCAAGAGGCAACATTTACATCAACCAAGACATCAGCCTAAACATCAACCATGGACCCACCTCATGCGACCGCCCTATGAACCATCCACACGGCAGCCATGAGAAACCAGGACACACCAGAGCTGACGCTCTAGAGGAAACTGTGAACTCTCCAAGCTACGGTACAAATAACAAACCACTGCCTCTCCACGCGCATTCAGATGCTGACCGTGAGGGAAGGACAGGGATAAACAAGGAAACCAACGTTATCCATGACCATGATAGAGGAATGAACCACCATGACGGGAGGAGATGCTCGGACGAGAAGAATAATGCAGAGCTAGGGAGTGGTGAAGGTAGGGCAGAAGATAGGCAAGGCGGACATGATAATAATGAAGACGGCATGCAATATGTAGTTTATGGAAATGAACACGACAGACAAGATGAAATTGATAACAATGAAGACAGAGGAGATACAATTGATTACAATGCAGACAGACAAAATGGAATTGACGATAATGAAGACAGGCAATATGAAGGTGGTAACCCTGAAGACAATAATGTAGACAGGCAAGAAGAAGGTGATGTCCCTGAAAACAATGTAGACAGGCAAGATGGAGGTGATGTCCCTGAAGACAATGTAGACAGGCAAGAAGAAGGTGATGTCCCTGAAGACAATGTAGACAGGCAAGAAGAAGGTGATGTCCCTGAAGACAATGTAGACAGGCAAGAAGGAGGTGATGTCCCTGAAGACAATGTAGACAGGCAAGAAGGAGGTGATGTCCCTGAAGACAATGTAGACAGGCAAGAAGGAGGTGATGTCACTGAAGACAATGTAGACAGGCAAGTTGAAAGTGATGAGAATGTAGAAGACAGACAGAATAGTAATGATGATGAAGTGGGAGGAAGAGTTGACAACGGCGTAGTATCTGGCCCTGCCGTAGATGTAGTTGTAAAGGCTGACGATAAAACAGAACACCACCAGGTTGGTAAAGCAGGAAGAGATAAGGAAAGAGAGGGAGGGAATGGGGTTGAACATATATTAAAACAAGATGATAATTACATCACAAATAATGGTGACCTCGGACGAAATAGGGGTGAGAATCCCAGTTGGATTTGGCCCCAAAATACAGAGGGCCATAATCGACCAATCACAGGGTACGATGGTAACCAGGGTCCTTGGGGCGGATGGCAGAGTCCCATGACGTCATGGCCGAGCATCTACCCCCCCGTTCGTCCTTGGGGATGGCCTCTGAACAGGCCCGCTGCTACACCTACTTTCTGGACGTCGCCATCTTGGATGTGCTATCTATGTAGATGGTCGAGATGTTACTGGTTGTGTCGATATTGTTATTGATACATTCTTCAATTGTAAACAGTGTTCAACAGTGTTCATTAAGCAAAGTTCACGAATTTGAATGAGGGTATTCTGATTTATTTACACGTAGGTGGTTCAAAGCACTTTGTTGTTTGACATAGATATAAGGGATAATACTCCTAGACAGAAATACGTAAAAATAATTAGTATGAAGATATTGAATTTCAGTAAAATTTCATAAATACACTGGTATTTGAATTCCTTATTTAACGTCATAATTTAAAGCTACGATTTTAAGACTATCTTATGATGTTAATATGAACCTCTGAAGAAATTGCACTCGTTATTACTTGATGTAAATCAGTTGAATTTCAAAATTATAACGGTATTATGTTTATATATTCAAACCCTTTAAAACCTATGTGAACATTGTATAATATTACGTACAGTTTGAGATATTTTCTAACAAAATGTGAATTGTGAAGTTGATTTCTTTATGAATGTACATCAGCTTGCGAAACTGTTGACATTGAAATGCGATACAAAGAAACACACAGAAAAGCGACGAGAAGAAATAAATTTAATAAAATATAAAATATAATAATATCATGGATTATTGTTTCATATCACCTTTAATCAATTCCTTCCGATAATATCCTACCACTTTTTTAAGCAACACAACAATTATTTAAGTGGTCAACCTGCACAGGGTGCAATGCACGGTGTATGTTATTATATGAATGATGATGAACTGATAGGAGCAGATTATAAAGTTTTCAAAAAAGTTTCAAAATTATAAACAAAATTACAATTAAAACCATACACCAAGGAATACAACATTTCATCTGAACTTTCAGAAAAATCAACGAATCATGTAGCTCATTTTCGTTTTGTCGGGGGGAGTGGATCCTAGTCACTCAACACGCAATCCTGACTAAAAGTTATCACGATTATTCTAATTAGAATACTTAATTTAATTATAAAGTTATAAAATTTATTCTCAATTAATATTGTATAAAACTTTTCTTAGACTGTAAATAAAATACGGCTTCTTTCTTCTTGAGTTGACCAAAAACATTGCAGGCCACAGGTCAGGAAAGAGTGTGTGGAGTTTCCTTTGTTCGTTTAAGTGAATGTTGTGATAAAGTCCTCTACCCCTTTTATAGGTTACTGGTATATATATTTTCCGCCAGTTTTCAAAATCTACACAATTAATTCCGCCAGCTTTAACCAGGGTAAAAAGCTGCTTTGTAATGTTCGGAATTGGTAGAATTTTTTCTTACTAGGAAACGCTCAGTTGGACGCGTTGATAAGCGAGCACGTGCTATAGCTAGACCAACATTGCAAATTTTTTAAATTTTAAAATTTGCGACGTTCGCTGTCTACAGGGCCATGTTTCCAATATTATCTAGGTGCCCGTTAGGGCGCCGCAGCCAAGCCGCGGTGCGCTACACACTCAAGCACCTTATACAGCAAGCAGAGTTGGGGTGATTTCGAGGTGTTACCCAGCCGTCATGTAACGTGATGTGAACTTGAAAACTATCACAATCGAGGGGATTTAGGTACCTGACAACACCTACCAAATTTTATTGGGGTACGATTATTCCTTCTTGGTGAAAAAATGGCTTGAAACAAGCTCAAAATCACTTTAAGGATGTTAGCTACTGCCTACTACTGCCTACTACTGCTAACATCTAATACGTCGGCCCGCGATTCTGACCAGACGGGTGGGACTACAATGTTCATATTTTACATGGACATTAAGGTTATAGAAATATAGTCTCTTTTGAAAAAAAAAAGTTGAAAAAGTTTGTTGGAAGGCTTCCAAATAAGGGTTTTAAAATAAGCCTTAAACACTAGGCATACAATCAACAAGTAACCATAGTTACTTGACACTTGTTGACGGTATAAGCAGAGTTAGGCGGGAAAGTGCGATACGTTAACAAATGGCGGACATTTTAAATTTTGCTTCTATGTGTGAAACGAGAAAAGTTGTCATTATACTCTCATAAAACAAATCAGAAACCGTCCCTGGCCTAGGCCCAGATGTGGAAAATTATTTATAATGCAAAAGTGTAGGTCTAAAGTTCCATTTGGCTATAGGACTAGTAAAATTCATACTTACATTACATGTTTGACAAGCCTAGCCAACCCTATGCCAGCACAACATTGTTCTGATATGAGCTTGCTCATCTGTTTGTTTACATAATTGCAACAATCAAATCATTTCATACAACTCGTCTTTCGATTGGCCCGCGTTTATGAAGGCACTGCCATCTAGAATAAATATAGAACTTTTTCGAGCTCTTTGCTATACGCAAATCTTTTTAATGTGTTTGGATTTCGTGATACTCTTTCAACCATAGACATCCTATATAATTGGCTAAACCAGCAGTCGGTGGTCCACTTCCGGTACAATTAGAAGCCATCTTAAAATGACAGTTTACATGTTAATCAAATGGGAGCGATTTGTGGCCAAATAGTTCTCAAGATTGCCGCCAGGTTGACAGGTAAGCATACTAGCCTTTAACACCAAATGATTACTAAATTCCCTTATGCAATCACTTCGTATTGTTTCTTTTGTTTAATACCATGCTGCACAAGCTAAAGCCATATCAAACAATCCAGTAAAATACTTTATTGCATTAAAAAAGCATAAATTAAAACACCAAATCGCCATCTTGAAATGGGCCGGTTGAGTCTTCAATTTGCTACGCTCGCGCCTGTGCGGAGGTATAGGAGACTGCTAATCTAGCCTACTATAGGGGTTTAATATCAATGCTTTCAACTCACAACCCATGACGTTTTCCACGATACCGTTCAAGAATACCAATTCCTTCGAAAACGAAAACGACTTCGTTTTCAAATTGCGTTTTCAACTCATCTCCCACGAACTCAAGAATTGGGGTCCAGTCCTTATACCGTCGTTATACCATGGTTATACCACCTATACCCAGGATGTACATGAATCCGGGTCTAGATATTTTACATCCTATATTGTTACTGCTAATACCATAGAATTTAAATCAACTTTGATAAAAAATATTATATTTTAACAAATAATTTTGTAATGGAACTTGAAAAAGTAATGAGATCACACACATAACAAAAACTTGTAGAAATACAGCCAAACCTTACACACTCAAAAGGAATGAGATCTAAAAAAGGGCCAAGCTCATCTACCCTTCCACATAAACGTACAGTGTCCCATAACAGCATCCTCGAAAAGCTTGGCAAAATAGAATTTGCATGTTATTACATTTAAATTAATTAGAAAAAAAGAACTTGGATAAACTATTACGTTAAATTAATAATCGCAAATTCTATTTTGCCAAGCTTTTCGAGGATGCTGTTATGGGACACTGTACGTTTATGTGGAAGGGTAGATGAGCTTGGCCCTTTTTTTAGATCTCATTCCTTTTGAGTGTGTAAGGTTTGGCTGTATTTCTACAAGTTTTTGTTATGTGTGTTTATTATTGCCATGGTATTTGGGTAAACCCGTGTGTAAAACTTTACTTTGTTGGATAATATCCATCGCCATCTAGAGGACCTTGACTCCTTGAGAAAACTATTTAAACTCTTTGGTGACAAATAATACAATGCTTCCTCATAAGTATTTCGATTACTTCTAGGTGGCAGTGCATTAGAAACTTCGCGCGTCTTTTCGTTGCCATGGCAACGTTACTTTTGTTATAATGCAATTTCCATCTACACTACTTATCGGATCAAAATAAAATTAACATATTCGTGACCGGACGAACATTCTAAATGATTTGTCCACCTCAGATTTTGTCGCCGTTTAGTTAAAAAAAAACTTTCGATTAACATTAATGTAACTTTTTAACTTTTTGAACGATTTTGCCACAAAACTAATGGCATTCAATCAGGAACGAAGCTTGCGGATGGTGAAAATTTCAACTCGATCCGAGCCTCCGTCCGAACGTTATGGCGAGACATACAAACAAAAAAAAACAAAAAAAAAAAAAAAAAACAAAACCAGTGACTATTGTTTCCGGCAGAGTCAAATGGAAACGCTCGCTTAATTAAATTCTTTAGATTAAAATGATTTTTTAATGGTTCAAAAATCAAATTGTGTATTAAATAAAAACACAAAAATATAAATTTCCCGGATATCCCGGATATTTTGTTTACCTGAGTTAGATTTAATTTCAACATGTAACAATAATGGGAAAAAAGTAAAAAAAAAAATTATTTTCTTCCAACTTTGATGACAATTTGTAATCCAAAATCAGAATTTTATTCCAAAAAGATAAAAAAAATCTTAAAGAATTCTAAAATTCAAAAACATAAATTTCAAATTGTTAAGGAAGAAAGAAAAATTTTGGGTCCCAGCATTTTGCCTTAAATAAATAAATAAATAAACAAATTGTATTTAGAGTCTATCCACTCAGTTATATAACTGATTTTCAGTGGAGGACTTTAAATCAAAGCGACTAAGCCAACCCTGTAAGCCCCGACGCAATCGACGAGTGAGCGATAACCAACCAAAGATCGATATTTTTTAATAGGAAATATTTCAATCAGTGGTATGGACAGTGCAAACACCCGCGGATCTACGCCAGAATCAACAAGGCCGATTCAGAACAACTCTGAATTTACTATGTGCTTCGTTGTTAGGACGGCTCCAAAGTCACCGTTTCCAACTCCTAAGACACGAACTGATGGACTTAAGTCCAAATCAGAAGTTAAAAAACTACTGACTTCAGCGGGAATCGAACCCTGGACCTTTTGCATTGGAAGCAGATACGCTATCAATAAGACCAACGAGGGTTACACAGGTTTGGAAACTTCCTTCACAAAATACCTCTATAGACACCCTGGGCCCGGATTCACAAAGCGGGGTTAAAAAAAATCGAGGTTAAATTTGGAGGTTAGCCGAGCTAACCCCCGTTTCGGTATTCACAAAAGGAGGTTAGGCAGTTTTGGGGGTTAGTTTAACCTCCAAATTAACCTCTGCTATTTTTTGGGGGTAAAGATCTAACCCCCGAAATTGATTTATTCAAAATGGCCGACCTTTCCCACTTCAGATATTTGATGATAAATAGTTAATTAAACATGAATATTGTTGAAATCGTAGACTGAAATAAATAAACACAAAATTATTTTACGTGTGTAACATCCATTGCAACATTTGAAATACTTTTAACTTCCCGCGCTGTTTTAGGTTAGGTTCGGTACACGGACGTTTGTTTTGTAAACAAGACGTCGCTCAAAATGTCTTGGCCAGTAGGCCGAGGCTTTCACTTCAAAATACTAGTATATTTTCGCTGTCAGTCTATCAAAATGTGTTACGGTTTATTCGAGGCATTAGACAGTCTATCTGCACTCTGTAGCCGAATTGTGAAGAGGTTTTGCCAAGAGATTGGCCAAGAGATTGTCCTACATCGAATTAGGGTTAGGGTATCCTAGCCCTAGGCCTATATCCAGTGGGAGATGCTGGGTGCTAGCCCAATCATCAGAATTGAATAAGGTAAGTGTGAGATTGAATAATCTAATGCCTAGTGCTTGGCCCTAGGCTCGGCCCTAGGCCCTAGTTTGCAAAGCCCCTACAATCTGGTCAAATTATGTAGGCTACTAGCCCTGTGCGCTAGGCTAGGGCTAGGGCTAGCTGGGCCTAGGGCCTAGGCCCATGGGATAAACCATAAACGAGGTTTTTAAAACGCTTTGCTAGGCCTGAGCCTAAACAGAATGTTCTAAGGTCTAGGCATAGCCATGTGTTACGTACATACCAGCCTACAGGCCTTGTGTCAGGCTAGGGCTAGACCTAGCTAGATAGGGCCTTGTGACAGCTAGGGCTGGCTAAGGTAGGTAGGGTCTTGTGTCAGTCTAGGGCTAGCCTAGGGCCTTGTGTCGGGCTAGGTCTAGCCAGAACTTCTTTGGTTTGGTGGCCTGATAGCATTTATGGGGGTTGGGGGGGGGGGGGCGCGAAGCGCGTATATGTTAGGCTATACAATATGTAAGGCCTACTTGGTATTAAATTTCATTTAACACCAACACGCTCCACGCAACCTCCCCCCTAGCCCCCTACAAAGCATGCATGCGCAAAAAGCCCAACCAAAGAAGTACTGGGCTAGCCTAGGACCAAAGCCCTAGGCAGGTTTAACCTCAAAATGTGAAGGCCTAGCCCTACCCAGACTTTTCAAGCTTTTTAGGGTCTAGCCGGGTCTAGTATAGTATTGCTCTAGACCTTAGCCTACATAGGCATCCCCTAGGTCTTCTAAAACAAAGTTATTATCGTGTTAATTAATTTTGTTTCATTTATTGTAGTTGGAACCGGACGGATCATTGCCCGCAGTTGTCAGCAGATGGCGCGTTGCGTGTCGCGGCTGTCGCCCAACGGACGTTTCGCTGCCCGTGATCATAAATGGGTTCCTCGTCTGATTCAGCGCCTAAGTAAGTAGGCCTACGGTAGGACCTAGGTCTACCAGAAGGCCGACTAAGATAGCCTCGGTTATATTTGTAGGCTATGGCTCGATTGGCATGTTTGTTGAATAGGTGTAGGAGCTAGGCTTTTTGTTTTTAGGCCTAAGATATTAAGAAAAATTATAAAGGATCAGTGGAAACAAAGATTCCTGAATATAGACATTGGCCTAGGAGGCCTACGATAGGCACACTATGCCTACTTATTTAAGATCAAGTTGGTAAGTTTCTTTGGCATCCTGTCGTGTAACACATATTGATAGTACCGGTAGGATTTTATTTTTAATCGACTATGAATGAGGGTTTATGTAGCTCTAGATGATTAATTAGTATCGGTCCTTAATAGTTGAATCATGTAGGCTAATAAAGAAGGTAAATAATAACATTTAAAAAATATTTTAAGTACCTACAAGTAGCCTTATCAATAATGTCCCTTGCTGAAATTCTCAGTGGCCTCTCAGCCTGAAAATATAAGTTCTTGGAACTGAGTAGGTAGAATGTTATCAGCATAGGCTAGGCCAACATAGTTTAGTCAAACTGTGATATTAGGCCCTACATGAGTTGTTATGTTTTGACTTCTGAATTTTGTACAAATGAGAATTTTGGGAAATTTCTTAAATTGGTCTAGGCCTCCGCCTACCTAACTAGGCCTACTTATTGTTGGTTTATTTCAGTTTCACATAGAGCATAAATATTGATAGGCCTACCCTATAGCTACAAGTAAAATATAAAAATATTAACCCATTAAAAATTATGTAGGGCCTACTAAAATATTGCTGTTCAGAAAATTAAAATATTTGGCCTAAATATATTTACATAGGCCTACACAGGTTGAGAATTATAGAGCAAACCACATGTAGCTTTACATTCAATGTGCACAATAGGTCTACAGTACCGGTAGGTACTATATATTTATGTATCAATAACTATGTCTAGGCCTACTATTGGGAACTACATTTTGGTTTGGTTTGTAGATTGTAGCTGAGAGAAATAATTGACATAATTTGTATACTTTTTCAGGTGTGTTGAAACGAATATCCAACTTCCGGTACCTGTGCGACTGTGCCTCTCCCCGTATGCCTACCAGCACCTCATTCACCCGGACCGGACGCCGTCGTCAGTGACCTGCGTCTAGCTACTCGAGGGATTGAAGTGTGAAGTCAATTAGTTGCGCTACCGATTCTATTGGATCTGAGTCAACTCTCAAATCAGTTTTGTGGTTGTGGGTAACTAATGATACATCTTGGTTGGTAAACATGACAAGCAGAGTCTTTGGTTTAATAATTTCTAAATAAATAATTAAAGAAAGTTAATTGCAATATTTTATTGTTTGCATAAATCTATAAAACTAAAAATGTTCTAGGACAGTCCCTGGACCCCCATTTGCATGTGCCATAGTGGCCAATCATAAACTCTGGAGAAAAATAAATTCTCTTATTACCGGTATACCATATTATTATATTCTCTGAAAGCCAAATTTGCAGTCTGAAAAAAATATGATTTTTCATGTGGAAATCTTAAAAAGGTGCTAGGGAACTTTGTATTGAGTAATTTGTAGGCACCCTGCTTATATCATGAGCATGTTATTAATGGACTGTTTTATTCTAGGTTTAGGCTTGAAAATGTTCTAAAACTTGCAACCTGGGCAAGTCATTAAAATTTTTCCTTGCCCAGAGCTAATTCGAAGTTAAAAAATAGATGATATTGTAATTTATTGTATTAAATATTTGATATTTGATTTATTCCCAGAAAATTTTAAGTCTTCTTCTTTTCATATGACCCCAATCAGCCTACTTGGCCATCCGGGCAACTGAAAAGTATTATTGGTTGCCCGTACCTGCATAGTTAGTTGTCTTGGTGGGCTATCTGGGCATATGAATTTTCTAGCTCTGTAGGTAGTTAAAAACTTGAATAATTTTAAGGTAAAAGAGTAGGCCTGCCATAATTTTCCTTGTGCTTCTTCTTTGCAGATTTATATACTATGTGTGCAATAAATAAATAATTTGAACATTTAAATTGTGTTTTACCTAATACTTATCTTGTAATTTTACAATCTACCAATTTCCCTACCATTTCCCCCAGGTATACCAGGATTGATGATTACCAATGATGGCCATGGTTGGCTTCACAAGTTCATCATGTTATGGGGGAGGGTTCTCTTGACCAGTTGTTGCTTTCAATTTACAATCATTAACAACTGGATCTATGATTAAAAAATTAAAAAATTGTGAATTTATTTTTAAATATTTTAATATGGATGCAATCCTAGCTAGGTTATAATACTGATGTGTGTGTGTGTGTATATATTATTATATATATATATTAGTACTTTAGACAGAAATTAAAAAAAGTGACTACACCGGGGTTTGAACCCGGGACCTTAGCTTACCGGGCTATGCTCTTACCAACTGAGCTATGCGGGTTCAAACCCCGGTGTAGTCACTTTTTTAATTTCTGTCTAAAGTACTAACATAACAGCGTCATAGTCGCCTACTATAAAGCCAAGTTTAAACAATATATATATATATATATATATATATATACAAAAGAATGGTACAACGAATAATTATATTATTCCGTTTATGTAAAATGTAAATAATGCAGAAAAAACTTCTGGAATTGAGACACCCACAAAAAAAGTAGGCCTCTAATTATTGTATTGTGTGAGTGAATTGTGTATTGTAATTATTGTGTTATAGGAATGGATATTTTGTTAGTTCAATCATTCAAAATACGTTGACTTGACACCTTTTTTATTGGCAGTAAAAATATTCAAATAGCGTAAAATACGGCTAATCCTTGGTGGCAGGGAGAAGTAGTGGTGAAAAATCGCTTGCCCCCGCACATTATTTATTAATATTTAATACAATTCAGAAGCTAAAAAATTCAACCCGATCGTGGTCTCCCACATTCCAAAGACTCTGGTTCGAACCCCGATCGAGATGGATTTTTTAATTTCTGAATGTAACTTTTTATAAATATTAACAATTCCACTTGCGGGAGTGTTTCCCGACTAACCAAAATATATAGAAATATTATTTATAATCAAATTATTATGTATCTCCATGCCAAATTTCATGCTGACAAGTGGCAACTTACTATCCAGTGCTAGTCACTAATAGTATAATTATTAGGGGTGGGGGTGAAAAAATAGGGGTTGTGGAATGATACTTTTGTTGATTGGATCAAAACACGTTAAGACATGATTTTTATTTGCAACTAAATATTCAAAATATATTAAATACGACCCAACGCTCATTCTAACGTTAAGGGTTGTAGGGGATACTAGGGGTGTAATATCGCTTGCCTCCACATTGATTATTTATTTTTCATATTATTTTTAAAGTATCTTCAACCCAAAATTCATGCTAATAGCTCACTTCACTAAGCATCTCACTATAGTTAGTGCTGGAATTACAGGTATCTAGAGAACAATAACATACGCTATTAGGGGTTGGGGTGGAGAAAAACGTGGTTTGTGGAAAGAAGTGTAGTTAAATGTGATTAAAATACATTGACATATTAATTTAAATAAGTAATTTGAAATGTCATAAAATGTATTTGGTACAAGCTAATACCCATTCCAATTTTAAGGGGTGGTTTAGGGGTTGTTTATTTTGACTTATAGCTTGCCTCTTTGCGGATTATTAATAATCATATTATTTTCTTACACCATGTCAAATTTCATGGTGGTAACTAGAAATGCAATATTCTGGTGCTAATATATAAACATTTACACTAATTTTAATTAATAACTAAATTAAATAATATATTAATAAATAATAATGTCAGAAATAAATAATTATTGAGTACTAAAACAATTTATTACCCTATTTTACTTAACATTTACACTAACAAAACACAAAGATTTGCAATATTATGATAATTTAAATTTCGTACCAAAACAATCTTTAATAAAACCATTTTCTATTGGTTGTGTTGAAAGCGACAATCTTATTGGCTTAAATTCATGACGTCATCAATGGCGTCATCGTTTGAGCTTAGTTTTTACCTCTGGCTAACCTCCACAGTAAAAATGCGTTTGTGAATACGGAAACAGGGGTTAAAAAAGGAGGTTAAATTTGGAGGTTAGAGTGGAGGTTAAAACGGAGGTTAGATTCTTTACCCCCGAAATTTAACCCCGCTTTGTGAATCCGGGCCCAGGAGTAGCAGGTCTCACACTCAACATGTTTTTGAATTCGGAAACAAACTACACATTTGCAAATTGCAATAATGAACCGATTGAATCGATGCACGGATACAAGTAGAGTTTCCGACAATAGATGTATTTGTATTTATAGGTAACACTCAAATACAGCATTCGGTTACTTTCAGTTTATACTGAAGTAATAGAAACTTAAAAAAAAACATTAAACAACAAAAATTCAAACTTAACTAGAATCTAATTTCATGCATGTAATCAATGCGACCGCACATGTGGGCGTAGCATACACATCCCGGCATTCTACTTAGCTTGTTGGGAGGTTGGCGACCCTTCCTGTCTTATCATACGTAGGGGCGTTATCGCCGTGCTGTGACGTGTATGTAGGGGCTTGACACGAGGGGAGCTCAAGATAACAGCTTGAGTGACGGGTACAGCCGACAGTTAAACATGTTCAGAGGTGATACAAGACCTCTCGTACATGTTCATTTCAAAACAAAAGGGTATTACATTTGTTTTATAAATTATACATATTAAAAATGTGCTGGGCTAGAAACAGGTGTTAATGTTTATATTATTTAACTCTTTTTAAATATATTCAATCTATCAATACGTAATTATTGTATAATGGTAATTGAAAATGGTGACCAGGTACATTCCCCTGACACCGTTTACACAGCTATTGGAGTGGCACTTACCTACAATATGTTCAAGTAAATGAGTGAGGATAAACTATTAATCCATTTTAAAATGTATTTCATCATAATGCTTCAACAAAATAATACTCTCCTTCACTTAGGGCTATTGTATCGCCCTCAAAACTATATTTAAAATCAAAGGAAGATGATTGCAATCTTAGTTAAATGAGTAAGGGTCTAAAATAAACAGATATTTTATTTTTTTGGAGGCGGGACGTAACGTCCATGTCAGCCATTGTATGCAAAATTTTGAGATAATAATTCTTCCAAAAACATCTCAGTTCTTGCCACAATACATTCATTTCTCAATCACCGCCTGCATCCATCATCAATATTAACGTATCTGTTAAAGTTGATGGTATCTCCGCAGCGAATGATTTTAATCGATAAATTGGTTTACACTTTTTG
Source organism: Sweltsa coloradensis (assembly GCA_024449915.1). Lineage (NCBI taxonomy): Eukaryota > Metazoa > Arthropoda > Insecta > Plecoptera > Chloroperlidae > Sweltsa > Sweltsa coloradensis. The sequence continues at coordinate 14,378 of JAMZAV010001910.1, forward strand.
GAATGCATTCATAAAAAATTATGTTGTTTCACAAAAAAGAAACAGAATATGAGAAATGTTTTGCATTATTTTATCAGGACAAAGGAGTTAATTAAGTTAGAACATTAGAAGCAACAACAACAGCAGCAACGTTGTTTGGGCCCATGAAGAGGATGAACATGGATAACACGTGACTTTGAAGCGGCCAAGGAAGGTAACGAGAAAGTGGGAAGACAAAGAGGGAAAAGGGAAAGATGATGTAAAGAGAAGTTGAAGAGAGGGATGAATCGTGGGACCAGATGACAAGAGTGAAGGTGTGGTAAGATATAGGAAATAGTGGAGTAAATAGGAGGAGAGGCAGATGATGTTGGATGAAGATGAAGAAACGCTGAGTCCGGCAACCACTGGTGGAACGACGTGGAGGCGAGAGGGGCATAATTATTTGTTGAGATCTTATAAAACTTATATAAAATATATATGCGCCTAATAAATATTTATTATATTTTGCAATTTTTTTCATATATATTACTATAAGAATCGAAAACTTTTCCGGGACTGTGCGCCTCGGATCCTCATCAACTCATCAAATCGTACGAGTACGATTACAAGGGAAAGAGTCCTCTTTAAAAACCCTCGGACTTCCCTTTACAATTGTCCTATCCAAAATATACCTAGTTAGTCCGGTTAAATCTGATGTGTTTACACCATAAGCGAGCATACTACAAAAAACATTGATTTATGAGCAGCTGTCAATCCGTGCTCGAATCAAATCACGGTTGCAAATATTATTCTTGGTCCTGCTTATCCTACGTTGCATATATAAGGTTCTACCACTTTTCCAACTCTACATTTGACATAATGATTAACCACACCTCATAGAGGAAGCGTGTTTATTTAATTACTTTCTTATGTATGTCCCGATTATCAGCTCATCTTCACGAAACATCATAATTTGTTCTCACACCTAAGTGTGTGTATATAATAAGCATTTTAATCTATCTTATATGTTTTTCAATAAAATGTAATATAATATTCAAGAATTAAAAGAGTCCATCCCGACCAGGGTTCGAACCCGGGTCTCCCATTCCAGGTCCAGCTAGACCATCGAGACGCTAAACATCAATTAAAACTAAAACTAAAACAATCAATTTAGCTGCATTATAGATCTGAATGGATGGAACAGTACTGCAACAAATGTTGCCCTTGAAATAACCATCCAAACATTATTTTATGATTATTATTTTTTATTTTTATTTATTATTATTTTTTTTTTATTTAAAAAAAATATTTTTTTAATTGTGCCATCGTCTCAATGCTGAAATTGTGATTGTTATGTTTATTGTTTACATGCCAGGCCAATTCACGGGCAATTGTTACTCAAATTTCTTGTTGCCATGTCACGGTAAAATCTCTTAAATGGAACGCTAAACCGTCTTTTCGGCGTAAATCTTTTTAAATTTCGAGTGAAGTTGCTATTTAAACATGTTCGATAAAATTTTCGTGACTTTGCTGGCGGTTTTGTGCCACGTATTCAGCATATGCGTGATTGGATTCTGTCTGGAAGGTGTCAGTATCTACGAACCCCCGTCATACGGATCGACAATAGCAGTAGTTGCTGCCACGATGCTGATAATAAATTACATCACCCCTGTCATCCACTCACCTGATATACTACCTCCTATTGAATGTGTCTATAAAGTAAGTAACGTCAATAATATGTACTCGATTCTATATTGTGGTTAGCGTCTCTGCTTCCAATGCAGAAGGTCCAGGGTTCGATTCCCGTAAGTCAGAAGCTTTTTAACTACGGATTTGGACTTAAGTCCATCAGTTCTTGACTTAGCAATTTATAAACGTTGACTTTGGAGCCATCCTAGCAACAAGGCACATAAATTTATAGTTGTTCTAAATTGGCCATGTTGATTCTGGCGTAAATCTGCGGGTGTTCGCACTGTCTATATCACTGATTGCTATATTTCCTTTTAAAAAATATCGATCTTTGGTTGGTTATCGCTCACTCGTAGATTGCGTCAGGGCCTATATGGTTGGCTGGTCGCTTTGGTTTACTGTCTTCCGCTGGAAATCAGTTATATAACTGAGTGGGTAGACTCTAAATACAAATTTCTTTCTTTCTTTAATTAATCATGAGACTAAGGAGGCTAGGCCTCCTACAGGCTGTTTTGTTAGGAAGAGTGTGCGCCAACCCCCGTCTGGGCCTGAGGTAGAATTTGACCCAGAGCATGGCTATACTAATCGTAATAAGCGAGAAAAGAGTCACCTCGCAAACATCAGCTGGTTATTTGGAATATGATACTTCCCGAAACTAGATGATAGCTTTGACAGTCGTCGTCGGGAAACTCTCCCTTCTCCCTTGATGACCTCCCCGACGACGACCACGACGTTCGACCCTACCTTCCCTCTACCTTTCCCGTGGCTGGTCCTTCCTATATATCCTCAGTGGTTAATTTATAAAATAATTAGTGGGTGGACGCTTGACAATATCCTTCCTCGGGGGGGCGTGGAGGGTGAGGTGAGTAGGGTACCATATTTCAAAGTGAAGTTTGTTAGACAAGCAATTTCAGGCAGAAACAGCAGGGGGCTTGGGGGGGCGAGCCCTCCAACCAAAGCGCCGCAGGTGAAATTTTTTAAATCAGGGTTTTATGAGTGATTTCTAAGCGTTTCAGAAAAAATACGGGATTGAATGCAATACCGAAATACTATCGTTGTGAAGTGCAAAAAACACAAAACCTTTTTCCAAAAAAAAGTGGGTGGACGCGTCCACCCGCGAAAAAAGAGTGGGCGGATGAATCCGCCCGCGTCCGCTCAGAAATTAACTACTGTATATCCCCTATGCTTTAGTGGCGCATTATGACCTAACGGTTGACGCGCCCTTAAACTTAATACATCCAGGGAGTGAGTGAGCCTAGGTGGCGCTAGATATGTTGTGCCCTTAGCCTTAGGACATGTCCAAGGCTCAGTTCACACACCGTCGTAAGGAAATGAAATTTGCATTTTAGGGAATATCACTTATGTGAAAAATCATTTTTGAATCAGTGTAAGAAATTATTGTTAGGCTTGGGTGTGTAAGCTAGGCCCCTTAAAATGTTCATGAAATAAACGAATACTAGCTCTTGAAGGACCAAGTAGAAGTTGTAACAATTGGTAAAATCATGCACCTGTCTCAGTGTAGGCCTACAGACAGGCTGTTTCCAAAATTGTCATGTATTTCTGACAGGGAGATTATGTTTCATACCAAAAAATTCAATACATATTTTACTTTTGTGGACAGTTCCTTATTTATTTAGCCAACTTTTCAACCATTTTTAACATTTAAATTCGATTCGACCATGATACAAAAGCCTAAAACCAGATTGTTTTTATTTCAGATTCTGACTGTCCTTCTACTCTCAAATATCTTCTACCACGTAATTTGGTTACCATTTATCACATTTCTTGGTGTCTGCTGCGACAATTTGGGCAAATATGTAAGTACACAAACGAAATTGTTCCGTTTTATAAACACTCAAAATAACTATTTACTAATCGCGTGAATGACGTTACGAAACTCAGTCAGTGGCATAACACCACGCAGTCACCAAATTCCAAGAGGGGTTCGAGGGGGGGGGGGGGCAAACAACGAAACATAAACAAATATGGACCTTAGACTATAAAGATCAAATATTGACTCTTATGTGCAGCTTATTAAATTGCCGTTTGTGACACCTCCGAATGTAACAACTTAAATTTTTGGAAAATTGCAAAAGCATATTTTTTAGAAGAAGGGTTTTCAACTTATGTTTAAAGAATGTTTGGCCAAAGTGTAGAGTTTTTAATAGATGCTGGTAATTTATTAAACTCAAGTTTAGACAAAAATATTTTTAGATCAAGTTTAAAATGGGAATGGTGGGCCTTATTTACATTATTAAAATTGTTAGTATTAGAATAAACATAAAATAATATTTTGATAATAAGCGCGTACATAAATTTATACATGAGCTTCGCATGATCGCCTTCGGGATATTCTAGAGTTCGCCGGAGAGGGGGGGGGGGGAATAGCCCCAGAAAATGATGGTCTGTGTCTGTCTGTGTACTAACGCGTCCCCTGTCTGTATACCACGCAGGTAGAGGACTGGTTCCTAGTGAAGACCCTTACGGACATGGGAGTTTTGTCCATGAACACTCTGGAAATCTTCGTAGCCCTGTACATGCTGTACTTAGCGGCGCATGAAACAGGAGTGGCCAGCACGATTTTGTGGTAAGTTGGTGCCGTGAAGATGATGTTCATTAACATTTTATACACAAACCTAGAAGAGAGTGCTTGTGTAGAGTTAAAACAATAAAACAAAACAAAACAACAATCAACACTAGGCACATGTAGGTCCTACAGGCAGCTTTGAAACAAATAATTTCAACCAACTATTACATAGTAGCAAATAATGTTCTTTTGTCAACTTAGCAAGAATGGGATGAATTGGATTGAAGTGATGAAATGAGTTTAAATGTAGAAGTGTACATAAGCCTGACCATTCTTCAGATCTCAATACTTTGAGTGTGGAAGGCTTGTTGTATTTTTACTACTCACTGTGTGTGTGTGTGTGAGATTATAATAAAGCATCATTCGCCACTAGTTGTATGCCTAGGGTGCAAGTTTTAAGGAGCAAGGCAAATCTTAAAAATCGATCTTTACAAACCCCGAAATATTAAATTCTCTTTTATCTTTCTCATCTGGGCCCGGAGTAGAATTTAGCCCTTATCATGGATCTTATATGCCTTATCGTAAAAGTCGAGGAAAGAGATAAAGTCCACCTTGCAAACATCAAATAGTATATGTAGGGGAGTATAAGTTATTACTCCCCGAAAGTAGATTCGAACTTTGGCGGTCGTCGTCGGGGACCTCTCCTCTTCCCTTGACGACATCCTGACGACGACGACCATGATAACACTAACGATTACAAAGACGATGAAGACCACGATGTGAGAATCCCCCCTTTCCTCCACCTACCCTGGTCCTAACCATGGGAAATTTCCTCCCATTATCCTTTAGGCTAGAGTAGCGCATTATGACCTAACGGCCTTAATCCAAATAAAGTTTAAAAAGCTCTCTTTTCTCTATTTTCACACTCTTACACAACACGCACCTAACTGTTCCGATTAGCTCGTTGTAAGGTCTAGTAGTAAGAATTGGATGTTGAGCAATTCGTTACGACATTATATTTAGTGACTTATGACTTACACTTACTTATGCATTACGACTAAGGACGAGTTGAGAAAGCACCAATTTAAACATATGCGGCAATACAAAACATTACGCCTTTAAACTTGCACCTAATGGCCAGTTCACATAAAGTCGTGAGTTTTAGTGGTACGCCTAGTCACAAGGTTTAGACGTAGTCGTATGGTAGGTTAGGGCGTGTTTGGTATTTGTTATTGTATTGTCATGGCGTGGTATTGCCATAAGTGCCGTTTCAATGTCTGATTTGCTTGTCGTATTTGTTCTTTAGTCGTAATGAAGATGGACATTTTCATCTTACTTATGACTTCGACCTCGTCTAAACCATACGACTAGACCTTGTGACCGTGTGTAAACTCTAGCTCAGATTAATTCCCTATTATTATCTGTTCATTACCGACACTGATTGTTGGCTCGAGCGTGCGCCGTGCAGTGCAGTGCAGTGAGTTGCAACAGAGGAGAAAAAGACAATGGAATAAAGCAGACCAAATCTTACAAATGGTTACTTGTTTCATTCAAACTTCTTACTGTATTTAACCTTATTCACTGGCACTGGCAATTCTGTCTGAAGTTTTTATCCTGTGATTTTCCTCAATCGTTAATGCGAATGTAAGGGATTAAGTCCTCTCAAACATTCCTCGGACCTCTGTGAAGGGATGGAGGGATGATGAAGGGATTAACCAAAAGTCCAATAGTTAGGCACCCTGGGCAGGCTCCCCAAGAAAAATTATATTATTAATCTATTCCTTAAGGCTATCACTTTACCTTACAATTTTAATTTTTTAATTTTCAGTGCATTGAACTTCCAGGAACCCGTCCGACGAGGTCGCGGCCGTCCAAGAACCCGTCAATAATATGCTCACCACTCCCAGAATTAATATTTTAATTATTAAAAATTATTAATAATTTTGTTCACATCATTTTTTTATAATTGGTTGCATTTAGGTATAAGCATTATTTATATATTATAGTTTCAAAAGGTAATGAAAGCAACTAGTCCAAAACGTGGATTTAGTTGGAGGTGGGACTTTTTTCCTAGGGTGTCAGCTCTCTATTGAAAACCATTGTAAACTGAAATCGTGAGTGGAAAGTCAAAGCTATACCGGCTAACTTTAAGGAATGAGAGGGTCTCAAAACTTGAACTAGCAAGGTGGATAGCACACAACAAATCCAACTTCAACACCCACTTATCTCCTATAGTCCTACTCACTACCAGTAGTTAAGTACATATCACATGAAGCCTAACAACGGCCGAGATATTGTAAAGGTCCAATTATAAGAAGCCATAGAAAGGTGTTGACAGGGAGGCCTTGTAGTGTTTACGCGATTTGACTCCTAAACAGGATTTGTGCCAATTCTTTCACTGCTAGGTAATAATTGATACCTCAGCACAAGTATAAATTGGTAATGTTAGTAAGGATTCAGAAATAAATTACATTTCTTCCGAATTAAAGAAGGAATCGGACACATTCGACACTTTGCAAATAACACAATAATATAATAAATAGCTATTTTCGTACTGCCAATTTGCCGTCGATATATACATGAAGCTTTGCATAGTTGCCAAAACTAGAATATAATGTCGAGAGCCCTAAGTCGTAGCTTTATCATTTATATAAATATTTTAATAACTAATTACTAATTAATTATACACAGACACAATTTTCAAGAAAACAGTTTTTTTTTTTGCTTTCTAAAAAATCCCAAATAGTATTTTTTTTTTGAGTTTTTCACGTTTACCTAAAATCATTTTTGAGAAAAGTTTGGATTACGTTTCCAAAGTTAGTGTGCAAAGTGTACATTATTTTGTTAAACAATGTAGCAGCAAAATTACTAACGAATTACTGTACTGTCATTGATTGCCATAATATAGAAACCATTCATAACACGAAATGATAAATAAATAAAATAAATAAAGTGGTTTTCAGTGGGGACATTAAATTTAAAGCCGACAAAGCCCTGTAGGCGCCGACACCATCGACAAGTGAACAACTGCTTATTTATGTTGGAAACACCGATCAATCAAGCTGGACACGATTCCACCCGCGGACAGCGCCAGAATCAACAAGGCTGATTCGAAACAACCTTACAATTTACTATGAGCCTCGTTTCTAGGACGTCTCCAAAGTTACCGTTTACAAATTCCTAATTACTTAATGTCCTAAATCAGAAGTGCTTTGCTTTATGCTTTAGAAATAATACACTACAATCACTTGTTTCAGAAAGGGCATTAGTCCATAAAACAAAGTTTATGTTTTAGTTTGAGAAAGGGTCCAAGTCTTGGACTTGCGCCCTTTTTTAACCTTACATAATATATTCTACGGGTTTTAAAATATGGATATAGTTTCTAGACAAGACTGGCCCATTCTAAAACTAAACAATGAAAATAAGAATCCAATTTTTTTTTCTAACTGGACATAGGCCCTTCCTGATTTTTTCATAATTTATTATTTTTTATTAGATGTTTGGACAGCAAACGCAAATAAGTGTTGAGTCCAAATAGAATGAAAGAGTTAATGATTGCTGCATATCAACAAGCACCAAAGATTATTAAATAATAAGCACTATAATATAGTCAACCACCCACATCGCAGCAACTTTTATCAATGAATGTTAATTTTAAGAAATAGAAAATAACATATATTCAAATTTAGAGGGATAATGGACTTTAAAACTAAATGCATGATATTGATTTATGTTTAGGTATTGATTTACCTTCGTTACAACATCGAGTTAAACATTATTTTAATTTATAAGACTGTTTGATATGCCTGGGCTAACTTTGTTAAAAAAAGTTTAATGTCCACTTAAAATATCGCTTGATGGACAAATTCAGCTAATTCTATGTACATTTTGGATTAATTTTCGAACTCCAATTTTCATTCAAACAATTTGAAAATTTACTGATGATGTTTACAAAAAGATCATGACGTGTTTCAAAATAGAAACTTGCGCAATCAGGGCTTCATGACTTGTACCATTTATTGGCTCAAGCTTAAGCGACTCTGATTACGGAAGGTCCCGGGTTAAAATCCTCTCGAGACCGGCAATCCTGACTAAAGTTTTTTTCGAGATTGTCCTCTATGGATTGAGTCTCTCGTAACAGCCCACCACCCTTTTGGCAGTTAGTAAATAGCGTTTGCTCGGCCAAGAAGCATCCTATGTATATACAATTGTGCAAACTTGTCAATAAAGCATACATGGACGTTCTTACAGTCATAGATTTTCAAAATTTTGTCTTGATCAGCCAGAAAAAATTCACGGATATAGTGAATTTGGACTTTTTAACAAAATTGAAATTCGTGAAATCTAATTTATTCTTTATAAATTATTTCAAAACAAATTTTAGGAATGTGTTACCATAGAAACCTTTATTTCCACTTTCTTGAGATATGTTCAAAATTTCTAACTACTGTGATGTCATTCAGCCGAGCAAACAGAAAATTGCCTTAACGCTCTTAACATCTCTTCACAACTGTCCTCTCCGCCACATACCTAGTTAGACATCTGCACCCTGGGCAGGCTTCCCACAAAAATATTAAAATTATATATAAATTACTAGCTTAGGATCATTTACAAACGGTCAGGCACTTATTAAAAAGTAAGCACAACTTCGAAAATATGCTCTGATCGTGCAAAATATGCATTTTTACTTGACACTTTGGGCCAGACCACAACCCAAAAAGACAAACGATGAAGCTTCCAGTGATCCAGACAAAACCTCGGCATTCTGCGTCAATGTCTGGTTTCCTCGAGCTCATCAACAAAGTGCTCCTCTTTGATCAAGGTTAGATAGATAGGTATTGATTTAGGATTGCAAACATACGTAACAGACAATTGCATTGAATTGTATAAACCGATTTTTTCCTTATCAACAGCACACATAAAATCAAGTAACATGAAATTCTAAAAATATGGATTTACCTAATAATATAAAACATTTCAATTATTTTAAGTTAACTTAAGTTGTATTAAATTTGAATTGATTCATGGAATTGTAAATTTAATTTTAAAGTTGAATAAAGCGTACTAAAAATAAATTGATTGATGTATTTGAAAATTAAAGTAAAAATTTAATCTTCAAAGTACTCGTGTATAGAATAATAATATGCCTTTTTCTTTAGAATTTATGTGAGGCTTTGTCTGGACTTGCCAATATCATTTCAAATAGAGTCATAGGAAGTTTATTTCAAAATTTATTTATATTTTACTTTTTTTGCTTAGACAAAAAAACTTATTTAGATCACACTTTGTCCCTTATCTTGGTTTCCGCAGTACATTGAGGTTCTCTATATGGTTTTAGAAATTGTTTTCACTCTTCACTTAATAATCTACAGAAAACGTAAATCCGCTTGGGAGTAGGTTTTTAAGTTTAGTTGCTGGGAATCTTAACTTTTGTCAAGTTTTGTTTTGCTTGCCTACGCATTCTAGGTGAATGTTCGTCAAGTACTTAATGTTTTAAATTGGGTTTTTAGTTTGACCTAAAAAACTTTTATTAAAGCTTATTTCTTCCCATATTCTGTAAATTTTCCACTTGTTTTTTACAAAAGGTACTACATAACCCTAAAACTCAATGTGATAAATATGAAACGTTGTAGCCCCACCCGTTTGTCAGAATTGGCCCAAATGGCACGAAAATATCGCAAAAAAGTCAAAAAACGTATATTTAAAAGCTTTATTTCTCATCGATTTGGCTAACTTTTTAACTTTTTCTTTCAGAAAGCAATACATCACCAAAAACCTTAATGTGTAATGTGAAATGAACGTTTTAAGCCCCACCAGTTTCTAGAACGGCCCAAATGGCACGAATAATCGCACAAAAAATCGAAAAAAATCGTAAAAAGTACATGATTCATGAGAAGTATTTCTCGATTGTACCCAAAAACGTGAAGTCTAAGTTAGAAATCAGTAAGGCTGCAAAATTTTATCAAATTCGCATATGCCGTTTGCCGGGTAGAGAGCGAACAAACAGACGGAAAAACCATCAAAAAAAAACAAAAAAACAAAAAAGCACATGGGAGCTAAATTTTGGGGTGTCGGTTGAAATTGAAGTCTTCGCTTCGCTCAATCCAATTATATAAATCAGTTTATCTACGAGCGTGCAATAATTAGGTTATATTATTTCCAATTTTTCACCTTTCACAAGATATCACTTTATCTATCGTTAGTTGACAATATTATTGTCGTCTTGTTTTCTTTTGAATCACACCTCCTGCAGATTCGTCAAAAATAGATATAAGTAAGTTAATATTTAAACAAATGTGAGAAAAGTTGCTTTATTCTTCTTCGAAAGCACATGCTTATACAATATCTAACAAGTGTTACACACAAGTGATTAATTTGAAACGTGATGAACTGATCTTAGAAGCCTTTCAATCTATTTTAAATTGACAAACGCACCATTCGTAAACATTGTTAATACTGATAATATTTGTCACGTTTTATTCGAATGTTTTTATTATTACTCAACTATTACATTACTTTGATGTACGCTTTCAAATTTAGGTATAAAAGCCCCAACATATAGAACTCAAATCATACATCTCCTAGATCTTTCTAGTGATTTGCTTCTCTAGGAAACGACATGGAGAGAGCTATTCTATGGGGCCTTGTCTTTGCATTCGTCCAAGCAGTGGCAGTAAGTTGGAAAATACACTATTTCCATTTGACAAAGTGCAACTTTATTCTAGCTTACTTACATATAAATACGAATTTACGAAAACAGTTTATTTGAGTAGGTTTATGTGTGAATTTAAGTGTTTAAATGTAAACATATTAATAACGGTGAGACACTTATTTGAATATTCTGCTTTTGAGAAACAACATTTTTAATTGTAGCTTTGAAATATTTAATTATGTTCACATTTCAAAGAAAAATGACAAAAATGTCAAAAATGGTGTCTAGTGTTCGAACTCAGTAATCGTATGTATATTAGCGTCCGTACAATTATATTTGCAATCTGTATTGTGTTTTATTTATAAGGGGACTGGAAAATACGTTGTTAAAGAACTGGGTACCTACAGTTTGATGTTTCAATGTCTAGTTAAAAGTGAATCAAACCATGTTGTTAATATTTTGGAAATTAATTTGTGACCCTTAACCTTTAGTTTCTCCCGAGATCGACTTATTGAATTTCACCTCGAAAACTTAATTTTCTGCATTCATAAATTCAGGTCATGCAATGGATGAAAACTTCGCCTTTGAAAATCAGTTCTTTTCAAATTGTGTTAATGAAATCACAATTCGGTGTATATACTTCGTTAGTCTTGTAAGCGTGTATCTAGCCATTCAAGCAGAAACACTTTTCAATTGACAAGGAACCTTTTTTAATTTACCTCCATACCAATTGAAAAGGAGGACACAGTAACTACATAATTAATTTTTCTAACTCTACGTATTTAAAGTAATACAGATAAATTGCCCTAGTCAAAGTATACGAGTTTGGGAGTAACTATGCCAGATTCATGCAGATAAGAGGAAAATAAGTGTGAAAGGTTTTCGCTTGTATTTTCGAAAGCGCAGACTTAGAATCCAAACTCAACTGACTATAGATGGGAGATGTTAGATATAACTTATAAATGTGAAGAAATGATTTAGTAGTGGCTTAGTTTAAATATTAAGATAAGCTAGCTATAATAATAAATATTTTACAGTGGGAAAATACTAGATGATGCGGATAGGAGAATTGTTAAATGGATGTCCAAGGGCTGTTTTACGAGGACTCAATCCCTTGTATCCAGATTAACGTACCGAGGAAAACCTAGGTAAAAAAACTTCAGTCAAGATTGCCGGTCTCAAGGCATTTGAACCCGGGACCTCCCGAATCAGAGTCGCGCGCTTAACGCTCGAGCCAACACTGTCATATAAATTGAAATTGTACAATGTATTCATGTTAGTGCCAGAACTTGCTGCAAACATTAATCTTCACAGCGGCGAAGGGTGACAAATGAAAAGGATCCAAGAAAGCAAAATCAATACATTATGTAACATTCTGATGTATAACATGTAGCCATATTTTCAAAATATATTATACTAAGTCGTTCCGTGATCGGTTTTGTAGCCACGTTGATGGATGAGCGTATTTGGTCTATTCCCTTGGATTCTTAAATCTAAAATAAAATCGTCAAATTTTAATCTTTATAATCACTGTTTCTTCGATTGTTACCAAAAACATAACGTATCATCAAGAACGGAGTAGCAGTTTTCTCTAGAGAGCAAAGAAACGGACAGAAAACATACAAACCAAGTAACAAAAATAAAACATATGAGCTCTTCTCAGTGTAGTCCAATTGTAGTCTTTTATTGAATAAATAATATAATACATTTCAATATATTCTACTTTTTTTAACTTTTATTTTCCTTTTTTAAAATTCTATTTTAATTGTATTTCTTGTTAAAAATATGTTTTCTTACAGAATGTCTTAAAATTTGAGTTATATTTCAATGTGATGTATGCAATTAACATTATAGTGTACAATATAAATGTAACCGCAAGTCCGTGGAAGTTGGCAAAGTGTTTAAACATGTCTTTTTCTACGGTGAGAAGAGTGTTTTCTCATTTAAGAATGTGAATCCGTGTGAATTCTAGGTCCTTGGCAACGACGCTGCACTTTACGACGACTACAACCAAGAGGTTGTCAACGGACGTTTCGTCCGCGAAGTTAAGAATGCCGGTGCTGGATTAGGGGTCGTATATCCAGGAGCGGATGGCTTAGACCTGGAAGCAATGACCTGGCCGTACGACCCTCGTACAGTGCACACCAGAGCTGTGGGTGTCGACACCGAGGCAGAGAACGGTCCTCAGGACGTCGACGAGAGGGCGTGGATACCAGACGAAGGATCTCCAGTTCCAGAAGAGGATTTGAGATCGTTTAACGCGCCTAATACCGAGGACGACCCTTCAGTTGCTGGAGAATGGTCGGCGGATTCTCCAACAGGTGACAGAGCAGAGGGAGAAGACGATAACGCCAATACTTACGTAGATGTAGAGCAAATAGGCGACGAACCCGCCGCAAATCCGATTCCCACTGTAGACAACTCCGAATTGCCGAAGGAAGTCGAAATCCCGAACGAGGTCGTACACCATAACTCCGCTCCTAAAGAAAAACCGAATAAGAGCCAAGGTAAGAAGAAAGGACAGAAGCAAGGCGCACAGAAGGACCGAAGTGCTGTGAATGGAGGCGAAGACGAAGTCGTCGAGACGGACCGAAGCGCTGTGAATGGAGGCACGAACGAAGACGACACGGACCGGAACGCTGTGTATACCGTGAACGCCGCGAGGAGCAGTTCTTCACAGAAACACAGTGCACCGGCTCCCCCGTCTTCACCTTCGTCGTCCGGCCAGTGGGGGGCTACGGCTATGGGCTGCCCCCCCTGCTGGTCGTGGGTGCTCGGGTGGTACATCCCCCCCTGGTGCAAGTCCTGCCCCGTCACCTGGCCATGGCTGTGCTGGCTGTGTAACTGGTTCTCTGGGTTCTGGTGGTGCCGGTACTGTTAGATGTTGGCTGCCAACCAACACATACTTCAGAGCCGTTCCTCATGTTGAGTGACTAGAGATACGGTACTTTAACTTAAATGTAACCCATCATAAACTTAAACATGCTTGCACATGTTTGTTTCTTAATTATTTATATTAATTTATTTTCACTATAATTTATATTCGTGTTGTGTCATGTTACTTGTAAGTGGCTTATGGATCATTTTGTCATTTAATCTTAATAATTTTATTTTTTAAATAACTTGAAACGCATGTAAACAAAATATTTTATTACAATTAGAAATAAATAACATATTCAAAAAATATTTGATTTAATTTAAAAAAAATATTTCTTATATTTTCCTTCATGCCATTTCATTGGTACGATATTTCCAGGTGTCGTTTTATTTCTGCGAGCTGCCGACGTATATAAATTAAGTCAAGTTAATGTGTTAAGGTTGCAACTTGCGAAAAGCTAGAAAAATTATATAAACAAATTTGGCTAAACTTCAAGTTAGATATATTTGATTGGTTTTGCAAAAGTATATCAATTTAGTCGATTAAGTAGAGTAAGTAGGGTAATTTTATACTACATTCATATTTTATCCACCAAATAAGTGATGCCAATGTTTTCAAGTTAGATAGCTCCGACGTATTACGTTTAATTAATTTGTTCCTCCACATGAATGAAAGGTGCATCTTGTTATGAAATTTTATCGTAAAGTTGCTTCAAAGTTTGTTATCACAATACTGCAGTGATACCATTGTGATACCAAATGCACATTACACATTAACATGTGCCATTAACTTGTATTCGGGATTTACTTCAGGTCATTAAAGTATTAACACTACTCGGAATTATTGTATTATTGAAATAACAAACACACGGAACATCACGTACACGAGTGTTTTCTACAAACACCGTCGGCTTACAAAACAATACAGTGTTATTCCTATGATTCTGTAGTAGTTGAACCATTACAACATGATGTATTGGGGCACGTTGTTTCAATATAATACAAATAATATGTGGAAATAGTTACTGTGAACGAGTCAGTGGTGATGATCGAGCGAAGTAAGTTGTTTATTCGATTCAAAAGTACCGGGGAGTTATGCACACTTGGAATGAATGATTATAATGAAAACGATAATTTTATTGATCACATTTTTTATTTTTAAAACATCAGATTGAATGGAAGGTTCTCTTTAAACACTTGGTTAAATCTAAATTGTGAAATCAAATATTTAAATGTTGTAATTTTGTAAAAAATGACAAAAATAGTTATAAACTAAAGCTTCGATAGTCTTAATCGACAACTAGATTTTGTTTAGTTTACTTGGTTTAAGAGCAGATCAACCGTTAGGTCTCTTCTCTAGCCTATAATCCTCCAAGGTCACATGCTATAAGAAACTTCACCATGCTATTCTTATAGAAGATTGTTGCCAATTGGAATTGTCTAGAAAATAACAAAATATGACTATTTTTCCATCAGTTGTTTCTAAACGTGGAACATTTAAAATAATTGACCTCCATCAACGATGTAATTATTAATTTTATCGGGTGAATACCTCTGTTCTCTAAAAATTTGTTAACCACACTGTCAGCATATAAAATTCTGTTTTCATTGTACGGTTCACCATTTGCTAGCACAAGAGCACAAATTAAGAACACGCATGTTGTTTTTTTAAATTATAGATGGAATGTTGAATTGTTTTGCTATTTTATTTAAAACACAGCTGCGACAGTGTAATGAACTGTATCAAGTATCTAAAACCTACTTAGGAATTAAAAAATAAAATTTATTACAACTAAATTTGTAAACGATTACACGAAAAGTAAAACTTGTCTTAGGCAATTGGAGAGGAGGCCATGATAAATGCGTCGTCAAACTGTTAGAATCGTCTGCTTTCTGGGAATAAATGGTCTTATTAATAGAAATCAATAAAGTAGAACATCAATTAAAACTTCTTTATTTTGTCATGCTGTAGACATGTAGGTCCATTTCCTGAAAAACTCAACTCCTTGAATTACATTTCATATTCTTCAATTTATGCACATTACAAAATATGTGACACAGGCGTCAAACGACATCACACCAGTTTTATTATTATATTCACTGTGAAATTATTTATTATTTCAACAATGCAGAGTTTCAAAGGGTTCAAAAATAATATTTAGAATCATCAATAGGAAACAACTTCAGAATATTATAGTGAATATAGATGAAGGGTTTACTTTTGAACAATTCGATAAGACTTTGCCTCGAGATCCATTGAGAAGGAATCAATCGCTGGCACTGAGTGAATCTAAAATATAGATTGATATATATTTACGGCCATATAAAGAATCGTGACATTATGCCAAGTTTGTAGAATAATTAATTTACTATTTCGGCGAACTTTAGACTATTTTGACAAAATTTACTTTTATATAAGATGCCATAAAATTCATTAGCTCTTGTTGGAAAAAAAATATAAATAACTTAAATTCGTAAGTGGGTATTTAGTAAGTGCCCACATACAATGTTTTTGGAAAGATAACTATAGGTTAAAAAATAATGAAATAAGTTTCAAGTTAAAATTCGTCTAATTTGCTCATTTTAACCCCTGGTTAACCACCTGTTTCTGAGAAGCATAACTAACCACCTGGGGCGCGTCAGGACCCCATCATTAAAGCCCTTGTGTTTGCCAGGTTTCAGATTTTGGAACCTAATATTCGTCAGGAATTAATGTTTGAACCTTTCTGATGACCACTTAGTGTTTCAAGAGTTAAAATTCGCGAAAACTTAAGTTTTTTTTCCACTTGAAATTTTTTTGAAAAAACTGAAAAAAAACGCAATGTTGTCAATTTTGTCAAATTTGAGTCCATTTTTGAACTTATTTTTTTAATTTTTTTTTACCAATGATGTTTATAATGTATGATTGATTCGATTTCACAAAAAGTTTTCCCTTTTTGGTTTACTTTGGTGAAATTTTGACCAATCCCCCCCCCCCCCCCCCCCTTCACTTGAATTGACCTTTTTCATTCATATTTATATGTATGATTTTTTTTATATTATATTTATGTATAATTTACTTAGATAAGAATATATAAGTTCATATCTATCAATTTACATGAAAAATATGGTTATTTGGTGAGGGTGAAATGCATTGATAAAAATTTTGCCTATGTAAAAACACTTGAAAATGTAGTACGTAAGTAGCCACCTGGGGTCCTTTGAATCCCCGCGAGGTTCGTAGGGAGTAATACGTAACACATGGAGACCGGGCTCCAACTGAATTTTCATTGGTTAGATGTAACTTGAAGGTACTGAGACTCACAGAAAGCCACGCCCAAAGATGCGCTCATGGCTAAGCAATAAATGTTGACTGGGGGCCGCATGGACCCCAGGTGGTTAACCAAGGGTTAAGTAAGCGAATTGAGAGGAAAAAGATTTAATTTAAATAGCAATTGAGTGTAATTCTTTCCACAGCATGATTTACAGTAAAATTTATAAGGTTACTCTGTAAATAAATCAATTTCGGCATGTTCGCCGCTCTGTACATATTTATTTCTTATTCAGCAAATAGTAAATTATAGGCGAAGTTGTGAAAATCCTACTCAACCAATTAACTGAACGAAAACATGGTTAAAACACAATAAGGTAGTTTTATATTACCATTTTGTTGGATTATGTGGAATTATTTCATTGATAGCCCTCTAGTGTCAATGTATCTTTATTCAAATATTGATATCCTTCTTAAACATTGTTATTCAAATTTGTCATAAAACTCAATAATTAGTGAATTTAAAATCAATGATCAGCGACATATTATCACAATCTGATCAAAACTAAAATGAGCAATGAATAGGCAAGTGAGGATAATGCTTATATCTCATACATTTACTTTATTCTCATATGTTAGGCCTTTATCGCTTAATAAAAGCTTGACGTAAGTTTCTAGGTTAAACTTTAATCGTATACTTTTAAATTCATCTTTATTAGGTGATCCAAAATAACCCATTTGATAAAAAAAAAACAAGACTCTAGAAAATATTGTTTTGTTTCAGTCGTCCAACAGGGCAGATGATAGCTTGAAAGATCTTCATCAAAATCGAGTATTATCTAAGGTTTTGTTTACTAATCAATAATTCATCAAACGTAAACCTTTATTGTTCAACGGTATAATAAAAATCAATCAAAGAATCAACAATACAAATATGGCCTGCATGGTATAGTTGGAAATGCTCTAAGAATAACAAATCATAACCATGCACAGACGTCTGATAATTAAATATATTATACTTTTCTACAGGAAAAACAACAAACATTTCGTAAACAACAACTCTTAAAGGAAACATGGTAAAGACATCATACACTGCCTGGTTTAGTACTAACTATACATTAAATCTTTCAAAAGCGAATATCCGATTCAAAGTTTTAATCTTTGTGCTCTGTATACTAGGGAAACGCCAAAGTCGTTGATAGACGAGTGACTGAGCCATGTGTTGAGTACCCGGGAACATCCCTTTTCCTCCCCTATACCTAAGACTAAATAGCCCAGTATGGGGAATGATACCAAGTATTCAACACATGGCTTACTCACTCGTCTATCAACGACTTTGGCGTTTCCCTAGTGTAGTTGGCTAAGGCGCCCTTACACCCGGACCGTAATGTGGGAGACCTGGGTTCAATCCCCTGGTCGGATAAGATTTTGTAGTTTATGGATTGTATTTAAAAAAAATATTAAACATGTTTTGAAATGCATATAACGCAGTTTAATCTACATCAACTGTGACAATACAATGGAAAATATAGCCAGCACAAAATACGAGTAAAGATTGCAAGGTTTACTCAATCTCCCAGTGGAATTTGGGGGTACCTTGAACATGCAAGTTTTGATAGACCTAGTTTGTCACTGCATAACTGCATTACAAATATTTTTTCCACTGCCTCCATCGCAACCGAGTAACATCTAAGAAGCAGTGATTTTTTCAAAAGTGGTGAAACCATTGTCGTTAAAAGAATTCCTACACAATGTTAGGCCTATTTTTCAGTTTATTATTTCTTGTAGGTTTAAATCGAAATGGATTGTGCTCATTTTGTTAGCAGTTCTAAGTTACCTGGTCACGGATGTCTGTTTAAAATCTCAGCTCAATCTATTTGGCCGTTCGGCCGTATGAGCCCGGACAAACAGACAGACATTTAACATACAGACAATGGTCACGGCCAAGGCCCGATCAAGTAGCGTTATCAAATCCTCATTCGCTTCGCTCACTCGTCTAAAAATAAGAAACAATTTAAAGAGCTTGGATAAAGATCATGGTGTAAATTGCTTTGTATCGTTGTCATATATTTTTAATCTGTTATTATAATCATGTTTGCCGTTTACATGGTTGGGACTTGGCAAAATCTTACATGATTTATGTTTCACATGTGTTTGAATTCATGTATTATTGTTTACACTATTAACATTTTGCTCGGTGCTTAAATATCCACTTACAAAAGATGAATGGTAACTTCTAACCAGTAAATATAATATGATTAGGCTTTTATTTTGTTTACGTAACATGACATTGACTATAAAAGAACTATTATCGGTAATCGTTAGGATTACTTTAGAACTTTAGAAATTATGCACGTGAGAATCACCACATTTATTCAATGAGGCAAAGATAGTGTAACATGTGCGTGTTTTCATAGTTTGATGCCTCTCGAGTATTTTTAAAAATAACAGTACTATATAATAATATTAATGAAAGTTCATTTTCTGCAACGCAAATTGAAATCAAGGCCATTTGAAATGATGGTCAACAGTTGGATTTTAATTATTTGTAAATGTTAAATGGAATCAATAGAAACGTGGCAGCTTCTTTATATAATTGATGAGATTTTTAAGATTCGTATACAATTTTATTTTTATGTTTCTAGTTTAATATCGAAGTTTTAGCGGATAGTCAGCTGATCAGAAACAAGAAGTAAGATATGAGATAACGAGTGCATTGTTTGACCGAGAACTTGTTGACAATCATTATAAATAATTACTTATATCCTATCAAGAAATGATTATCAATAACTTTAAAGATAAAAGAATCCATTATGATTTGTTACACGAAATCACACACAAATAAAACCAACTTTAAATGTGACCAAAAACTAAGACGATCACTCAATACGCAAATACATTAAACAACACGCATAGGCCTATAGTTAATTCCAATTGTAGGAAGGCCAACTATGAAACAAAGGTTTAACAGGAGTTGTTTATGTTATGTTAGTTCGGCGGAAGTTAACCCTGTCGAAATAAGTGGTCGGAATGTTTCAGTAATACGTCATATACCTGAAGTTGACATGTCTCCGAGAAATTCTTATAAGTTAATAAACTATCATATCATCATAAGAATATTTACATTAATATATTTGTAAATTAGGTGAGATCCCTAATAACACTGTATAGATATTATTATGTGAATGTTTAGATATTGAACACATTTCAAACATTAACGAGAAAGTGTTATTAAATGTTTGTTTAGGCCTATTGTAAGGAATGAAGTTACTTCTTGCGAAAGCACCACCTATCGCAGAGAGAGCTTAAAGTCCAAGACGTGGAGTCTGTCGGTGATTGACTCTCGGAACGTATCTCTTCGAGTTCGTCGTCGGCCACATCCAGAACCAGCCCCGACTTCTGCACTCTGGGCAGGACCAATAGTATCGACAACGCCATGATAGAGTGCCACGCACTGTGTACATACTTGTAGTTGCGCTGGGTCTGCAGGAAGGAGAAGCACATGAGGCCTACAAGGATGAGAACCAGACCGGGAGGTAGGTAGTACATCCAGTAGGACTTGTCGGGGTAACAAGCGCGAGTCCTGCGACATCGCAACACCCACGAAGTGATCATGATCGTGACACCGATGATGATCGGAAAGAGAAACACCCACAACGAAGTTCGGTTGTATTCGGTGCCGAGCGCTATGAAAACCGCGCCCGCCATGTGAGCAAGAGAGCTGAGATGAGAGGGGATGGCGGCCATCGCGATTATCGTCACCCACACAGCCATGATCGCGGTGTAGAAATCACAGAACTGAAGAACACCAAGATTGAACATACAGAAAGAATAGACGCCGTCGCCGGCATTGCACGCGTGGTAGAAAGTAGAGAAGAACATTGTACAAGCGTAGACGAAACCTTCCGTGTAGAAGCGACGCCTCACGGCCACTATGATCGCGGGGAAGAAGAAGAGGTTGCTCAAGGTCAAGAGAAGGGCGGCGATGAGGTGCTCGTATTGGGGCGCGACCTTGCTGTCGTCCGTACAGCCCCACCCGCGGTAGCCGTGCATGCACGCACACGACGAGAAGAGAAGCCCGCCGTCCATCTGGGTGATGCAACGACCGTATTGTCCGCAGTTGTCCGGACCGCACGGAAGAGACTCCGCGATGAAGCTCACGTTGATCGACTCCAACTTGCCGCAACTCGTCTCGACAAGTTCTGCGTCTGTATTGAGCGTGTAACAGAAGGGTTGTAGACTGAGGAACCAACGTCCATACTCGGGGAACGGAATGTGAAGCCTTTTAACGTTGGTTTTAGAAGACTCTGACGTTGAATTGACTATTAATTGGTTTGGGAATATAAGACCTGAGCTACTTATACATTTATTAGGAAATTGAGGCATGAGCGGCACTTCATGGCTCACGCAAGTTAACAGAAGCACGTTATACCCATTTAGATACTCTTTAAGGCGGTCCATTTCCATATTGATTTCAAAACTTAATGTTCCTCCTATGTCCTGGATTGGGTTCACTTCGAAGGTCATAAGAGTCGGAACTTTAACGGTCACGTTTAAACTAGGAATTTCCGTTCCGTTTTCGTATGGTGCTTGGTCAAAACCGTACGTGAAAAAACCTGTGTAAGTCTGTCTAGTCATCGGAACGTTTACCCAGCAGTTTGGAAACGTTCCGTTTTGTGACGTTTCCGTCTCGTTACACTCGTTTGTGATCGTCTTTTCGAACTTTATTTCTAAACTAAAATCAACCATTGACGTCGCCGTCTCAATCATAGACACAGTCACATAGATCCACGAATGTCCAGAGGGAATGAAGTCCACCTCGCAATTGCCAACCGCACGACATTCAATATTCAAGGTCATATCACCAGAATAAAAAACACTTGTTTCAATTTTCACCACCGGCGAGTTACCGGTTTTTGTTGCGGTATTTTCCAAACCATTCAATTTAATATTCACCGAACTTATATTCCTAGGAACGAAAAACTTAAATTGCTCAGTCGGACTCGAAACGGTTAGCTTCTTTTTGGTTGGTTGTTGTGGTATGATCACGTTCATTGTCTCGACAAGAGTGACGTCCACGTTCGACTCGAGTAAGGCAACGCACACAAGGACCAAACCAGACTGTTGGATAGCGTCATCGTCGGGGTCGGTGTAGTTGTTGAAAACCACGGCAAACCAGTCTCCAGGGAGGGGGTTGGTGAGGTTGATAAAGTTGGGAACCTTGTTGCTGGTGAAATGAATCTCGTTCAGAGTCTCGTTCCGTTGGTAGTAGTTCTCGGGGAAAGCGCTGTCGTCGAGGCTAACTACGGGGTAGCTGCCGTGCTTGAGGAAGACGTTGACGGGGCGGGGCTTGCACGAGGAGATGCCGTAGATCTTCTTCTCCCACGAGGTGAAGTTCCAGGAGGCCATCTTGACCTGCTCGGGGACGCGGAAGTGAAGGAGGGTCGCGTCGCGGTAGGACCGGAAGTCAGCGATCTCACGCATAGGGAAGGTGGCCATTCTTAGAGCTGACGTGGCTGACAGGTGAAGAATCAGGAGGAAGATGAAGGGCGGTGGCATGGCTCCGAAGTAGGAACTAATAGCTTATCTGAAACATTAAAAAAAAAGGTTGTATTAGTCTTCATACGGGATAATATTCATCTAAAATCAGGTTATTGATGAAAATGTAGCCTACTGTAAGTAATCGTCAAATGAAAATGTAAATAAACACATGTATTAAATTTCCTCTGATGCATGTCTGAACGATGAAAATGAAACGTATAAAAATTTATATTACAATAATTGGATGAGCGAAGCGAAGATTCCATTTCACTACACTGGAGAAAAAAATCCGGAATGTTTTTTTTTTTTTTTTTTGTATTTTTGTCTGTTCGTTAGCACGATTTCGGCTAAACCGACAGTCCAATTGCGATGAAATTTTCTGGAGGCCTTCGAAATCTCTGAACTTAGAATTGCACGATTCGAAAAATCGATCAAAAAATTATTTCTCGTGAAAATCGCAATTTTACGATTTATTTCGATTTTTTTTAATTCTTCGACTTATAACACCTACATGCTTTATCCGATTTTAATGATTTTTTTAACAGAACCTAAATTTTATGAATTTATATATTCGTGTGAAATTTGAGCGCAATCGAAAAATTATTTCTTATGAAAATCGCAATTTTACGATTTTTTGAGATTTTTAAAACATTCTTCGACTTATAACACCTACATGCTTTATCCAATTTTAATGATTTTTTCACAGAACCTTTATTTTATGAATTTTAATTATCTTGTAAAATTTGAGCGCAATCAAACAATTATTTCTCTTAATAATTGCAATTTTACAATTTTGCTATGGTGCTGGGATATTGCTAAGGCTTTTACAATTTTCATTTTTTTTTTAAAGTGAAAGGTGTTTAAGCTTAAAAAACAATACATCTAAACATTTACCAGACGGATTTTATAATTTTTGTTTTGTTTGATAAATATGAATTTTTCCCTTTGCATTGTTTGAAAATGTATGTTTTTTGTGAAAAATCTATATTTCCCATATTTTAAATAAAAAACTATAAATCTCATCAAAAAAGTGTCCGGTGAATTTGTCAGAATAAGACTTGTGAGCACATTAAAAAATAAATTATCCTCTCATCTTAAAAACTGTAGAAGAAGTAGGAACAATTGTTAGCAAATGTGCTAGAATAAAAGTTTTGAGATAATAACATTTAAAGTTTATTTATGTTTTTTTTTGGTAAAACAACAGAAAATCCGCATAACACATGGCAACTCAATGCACCAATTACGCTCATCCAACAACGCGGCGGGACTTAAGCGTTTTCCTAGTTAATGCCATGTCCAAAACATTGTTATTACCAAACATACTCAATGTCGGAAAGTGAGGATTTTTTTCAGCATGTACAAAGCTTATGAAGTAGTTGCAGGTGAGAGAGTGCTCATGAATATAGTTACATTTTTAAAGCGAATTAAAATTGCGAATTACGTTGAATTGAAGCTGTTCAAACGCGGGTAATAAAATCAACATTTGTAATGTAAATTCACTTTGAAGCGTTGTTTAAATGCACGTGCAATTATTTTGTTTACACTATTTTGTATGATATACTTCATACTTCTCATTTTTCAATATTATTGAAAATGTTCACTTTTGTGTATTATAGCTTACAAATATATATAAAATACGTCACCCAACAAGATATTTCGGTGCCTTCTTACAATTTCATCGAGAACAAACATTTATCCACCTGAACCGAGTTATAACATGAAATCAACATTAACCTTTTCAGTCACGAATTAAATTGTCCTAAATTTGATATTTTTTAATATTTTTTACCGTGATTTTTAAGGAACTTAAACTAAAGCTACAAATTTAATTCAAATTTTAATTGTGTTTCAAAAAGTAGAGTTTTTCTTAATTGTTTTGCGTATTTTAGATATTGTGTATCCCAGAATAACGGCAATACTACAATAATATTACATTTCCGTGACAAACGAAAAATTTTCACATTTTTAGCAGTTTTTACGGATGTGCATTTTATTTATCAATCTTCTGTCATAAAGGTACTACTATTTGTCACATTGAAATGTTTTTGGATGAGCGTAGCGAGCGTAGCGAGCGAAGCGAAGATTCCATTTCACTACACTGGAGAAAAAAATCCGGAATGTTTTTTTTTTTTTTTTTTTTTTTTTTTGTATTTTTGTGTGTCTGTTAGCACGATTCCGGCTAAACCGATAATCCGATTGCAATGAAATTTTATGGAGACCTTCGAAATCTCTGAACGAAGAACTGCCACGTTTTTGAGAGCAATCGAAAAATTATTTCTGATGAAAATCGCAATTTTACGATTTTTTTTGATTTTTTGAAAATTTCTTCGACTTATAACACCTACATGCTTTGTCGGATTTTAATGATTTTTTCACAGAACCTTAATTTTATGAATTTAGGTACTCATGTGAAATTTGAGCGCGATCGAAAAATTATTTCTCAAGAAAATCGAAAGTTTACGGGTTTTTTCTTTGTTTAAACAATTCTTTAACTTATAACACCTACATGCTTTATCCGATTGTAATGATTTTTTCACAGAATCTTAATTTTATGAATTAATATATTCGTATGAAATTTGAGCACCATCGAATAATTATTTCTTATGAAAATCAAAATTTTACGATTTTTTTCTTTTTTTAAACGACGATTAATTAAAAAAATTAAAAATAAGAGTTTATTTTTTATTTAATTTAAATTAATTTTTTTTTAAATCTTCAATTAAGTAATGATTTTTTCACAGAACAACAGAAAATCCGCATAAATCTTGGCAACTCAATGCACCAATTACGCTTAACGCCGCTTTATCTTCTGTAATTAATAAGATCCAGGTCCTCTAATTACGCTCATCCAACAACGCGGCGGGACTTAAGCGTTTTCCTAGTTTTAAAGCAAACCAAAAAATTAAATTTGGTGAAACTGAAAAACTTATCATTAACCTGGATTTTAATTAGAAATTCCATCTCCATAATCATGGATGCCATGACTGAAACGGTTAGGACAACGAAAATATTGAGTAAGTAAGTTTGATGCTTTAAAACATGCCAAGATTTTTGAGTTTGGAGAATGTGTCCACTTTAAGTTTGTTTCAACGATAAAAACGAGATTCTAATTTCTGGGTGCCTCCCTGAATCGAATTAGCGTTGTGCCCGTCACGTCAGATGTGACAACAACTGAGAATCAAATAAGCGAAGCCCCCACTTTCTGTTCCTGTCGGCTAGTTGTTGTCACGTAGACCGTGAAAACCCGTCCAAAGTGACAGTCACGATGTTCATGGTGGGGACGGATATGTTAAATTACTCGTGGGTGACGATGGGTGCGTTAAAACAGTTTTATATGCTCGGAAAGTTATGTGATTTTAAACTTTTTTATTAACTTAATCAAATTTGAGTTGATGAAAATGTAGGAAGCCTATTCCGGTATCGTGCAGTACATAACAATTGCTGCAACCAGGAAAACCAGAAAACTTTGACAATTTGTCAATAAAAGTATTTGTAATTTTTAATTTCAATATATTTTTATCATTTAAGTGTTTTTCTGTGTCCTAAGGCGACAGCGCTGGCTGCAGAGACCAGTAAAGGTTTATTATTATTATGTAATATTAATTATTAATGAATATACAAGTTTAAGGCAATTGTACCACCTCTGGCCGATTTCTTTGTCAAACGGTACAAATACGAGTTTTGTACCGTTTGACAAAAAAAATCGCAAAAAAACAGCTATAGTCAAGTTAACTATTTTAGCTATAGTCAAGTTATAGCTAAAGGTGTTTAGAAACTATGTCCAGAAAACCGATTCTCAAAATTTAATTTTGAACTAGATTTGTATATTACACTTTTGTCCAAAAATCTAAATATAATTTCCAAAAGTGAGGTTATGTCCCGCCCCAAAAAATTCACAATTTTTTTCTGTTATTTTAAAGGCTTTTCATTCAGCAAACTTTTCAGACATGTTTCTTCGACTTTCAAATTATCGGCCAGAGGTGGTACAATAGCCTTAACATATTTGGGTTGGAACAGTTGCTCGGAAAATTAAATGATTTTATTTTTTGTTATTAACTTTATCAAATTTGCGTATATGAAAAAGTAGCAAGCCTACACCGGTATCGTGCAGTAGATACCGATTATTTGTCGATAAAAATATGTAAATGTAAAAATCTAACATCTAAAAACTACTGTTCATTTCACAAAAAATAGTTGTACCACAATAAATTTACAAAACTAATTAACTAACTTCGAGACCTAATGCAAAACAATTTATAAACCATATTATCATTAATATTCTGGACGTGCAGTCCATTCCTGCTTCCATAACAACGTTGCAAAGTTTTCGACATCCGTGGTGTAAGTCAATATGTCAATGCTTCTCCGGTACGTATATCCTGTATGAGAGTTTGTTAAATACTTTGCAAACTGTATTTGAAAATAACTTCGAGGATTGAACATAAGTTAATATTAGGCCTATAATGAAATACATTGACAGTGATTTTTTTCATAATTTCGGAAGATAAACTTTTAAAATACTTTTTGGAAGACCTCAACAAAAACGGTGGGAATCTTTGATAAAGAATTGTATGGAAGACGAGTTAAAAAATCGCCCAGATTCTAATGATAAAAGTTAGACTTTCGAGATAAAAGAGTGGAGAAGATAAAAGTAAACTTCTTATAACGTGAAAACAAATTAAAAATTAAATATGTGACTTAAAAGTTGTTTAATAATGTGTCTGATATGAAATGTAAATTTGAGATGTGTATATTTTCAATACCATCACCAAAATGTGTTACTCTCTATAAAAATTTACAATCTAATGCTTCGTTTTCAAAGTCAAAGCATCACAACTTTTTTTTTTAATTTTTCAATTATTGTTTTTGATGAACGTCGTAACTTTCTGTGTCACAACCGTTCCGGGAACACATTGAATATTTTTACTAGAGTTTTCGGTGCTACAGTGATTTGGTGTCAGGGATACCCCTGTCGGAACATTTCTGTGTCACGAACCATACTGTTTTTCGGTGTCAGGGCCCCGACCCGTATTTTATGTGTAAAGCAGTCATACGGAAACAAATTTACAACTAAAACTACAAAGCTTACACTCACTTATGAATCCAGTAATCCAGACTTAATGTTTGAAACAAAAGGTATAGAAGACCAAATAGTTTACTAAATAAAAATAAAGTAATTGGCTCCAATCATAATGGCTTCAGGAAAGATAGATGGGTTTTAACTTTAAGAGGAAGGACTACCGGCAATATTAAAACCACGCAAAATAACATTATTTTAGTAATTTCTCACATAACGCTACACAAAAACGAAAAAGTGGATATTAAGTCCCAAAAAGTTTAGTTAGAACTATATCTGGCATAAAACCTTTTTCAAATATTGAACCCAGTAATGATTTTAATCAAGGTTAAAATTAAATTAATGCATACTGTAATTAAAAACGTAACTGATGATAATATTTGAATAATTTTCCATGAAGGGTGTAGTTCTAACGAAACTACATGAGACCTAGTAGCCCTTTTCTCGATTTCCGTTACGGTTAGAGAGATATCACTAAATTAAGGTTATTTCGCCTGGTTTTAATATTGGTGGTGATCCTTGCCCTTTAAGAGTTCTTAAAATGGGGTCGTACCCCTATATCAAAATATAGGCCTAATTATTTTAGATACTGAGCTTGACAGTTCTTTAATAATTCGTCGCACACTCATATGACGAGTAGAAGCGGTTAAAAACGTATTTAAATTTATAAAGCCGTACTAAGCACAGACAATTAGAGTGTTTCATATCTTCCCATCCTGAAAAGCAGTTTTTTAACGAAGTGCATCAGCAATTCATTGAGGTTTATTTGCATTATTTTTAATCGAGAAGATAAACGGCGAGAGATAAGAATCAAGGTCAACTTAATTGGATGAGCGAAGCGAAGACTTCAATTTCACTGACCCCCAAAAAATTTAGCTCGGGTGTTGTTTTTTTTTTTTTTTTTTACTTTTTTCCAGGCAAACGGCATATCCGATCTTGATGAAATTTGACAGGACCTTTGAAATCTCTGAACCGAGAGGTGTATTGTTTTTGGGTACAATCGAAGAAATATTTCTCATGAATATCGTACTTTTACGATTTTTTTCGATTTTTAGTGCGATATTTTCGTGACATTTGGGCCAATTCTGACCAAACAAGTGGGGCTATAACGTTCATATTATACATGGACATTAAGGTTATGGTGATGTAGTACATTTTGAAAGAAAAAGTTGAAAATTGTAAGCCAGAATCCATAGAAATAAAGCTTTTAATATAAGTTTTTACGGTAAACAATAGCAATTGACAAGAAACAAAAGAAACTTGACAACATTCACCTACAATGCGTAGGCAGCAAAACAAAGCACTTGTAAAAGTAAAGATATTCAAACTAAAAACTTTAAACAAAGCTCATACATCAACGCGGCGGGACGTTTTCCTAATATTAATAAAAATGCACGGGATAAAGAGCTTTGGCGAGCGTTACAATGCACCTTGCTTTAATTATTAAAACTGGCGAGATGGCCGTGATCATTACCGAAAATTAATTTTTATTGATTGTATTTTCTCGCCTACTCTTTGAGAACGAACATTCTCCTTTGTAGTGTATAAGACGGAGGTGTCTTTCTGGTATACCTCATTTTTACGTTCGATTTTCTCAAGGTGCCTGTGTGTGTTAGTCAGGGGAATAAGCGGAAAAATTAGGCAAAAAATGATACAGGCTACAAATTTTACAGTGTTATAGGTAAGAGTATGACGATCATTTTTTGGGGCGGCCCCAAATTTTGGGCCCCATAGAGTGTCCTCCAGTGAGATCTGAATTTTGACTTTTCAATATTTTTTTACAAAGTTTCTGGGCAATTTATGACTTAATACTAATATACATATTGGTAGGGATACTGTTTGACATACTGAAAAAAAAAATCAAATTTTTAAATTCACAAAAAACAAAATGGCGGCCAATTGAATTTTGAGACATCAATACTTTGGCTGTGATTTTAAGACGGGCTTTTATAGATACGGTCAAAATATTTTACACAGTGATGTACATGACGATAACAATCAGCTTTAGGGGCGGCCCCAAAATGGCGTCCCCATATTATGACCACCAGTGACATTTTACTTATTCAACATAAATTGTGCTATAACTCGATTAAAAGGAATTACGGCTAAAAATAAGAATAAAACCATTACTTAAACTATATTTAATATTGCTAATTAATATAAAAGAGGAAATAATATACAAAAGTTATCAAAATCCAACATGGCGGCCTTATTCATAGACCTGCGGCATAGTCGGGAGATAGCCAAGGAAAACTTTGCTTTATTTATAAAAGCATGAATGTTGACTGGACATAACCTAAGGTGATTTAAGGATATTACACCAATTAAAAATGCACCCTTAGAACCCTTAAAATCCAAGATGGCGGCCCAAAAAATTAAACTTTTTTAAAATGGTCTAAATTGACTGGTTTTCATTTTATGGGTGTAATTTCATGGAGTGAATAGATATTTGAGGTCTAAACTAAAGTTTTGTATTCAAAAGCCAATAAAATCTAAGATGAAGGCCTAAAGTATAAAGTTTGTTATTTATTCCTGGATGTAATTAAAATTTGGTTTCTACGCGTATATTGAGCTACTTCGAAGCTAATTCGAAGTAAAAATTAATTGAAAACGTAATTTTATCTGATATCCTACATTATACAAAAACTAATTCCAATATGGCGTCCATTTTAATTTTTTAAATTTAGTCTTACTTTCTTATTTTTTACTTTTTGCATGTACGTTGCAGACGCTGAATAAGAAAACACTGTACACATTTGCAATTTATACATCCTTAACCAAAAACCATGGTGGAGGACAAGAATGTTAATTTTGCTGCCTATACTCAGATTTATATTTTAAAATTAAACAAACGATTTGTGTAGATGGCATATTATGTTTTATTTGTTTTGTCAAATTTTTAAATATCCTGGGCAATAAAACTCAAATAATGTTAAACTGACCTCAAAATAACACTCGTCAGCTCAATCTACGAATAATTACCCGAAATTCAATAAAATCGGAGTATAAAGAGCAAAAGAACATTCTTGTCCTCCATCTTGTTTTTTTGATAATTCTGTATAATTGTTATAAATTGCAAATGTGTACAGTGTTTTCTTATTCAGCGTCTGCAACGTTCATGCATAAAGTAAAAAATAAAAAAGTAAGACAAAATAAAAAAATTAAAAATGGACGCCATCTTGGATTTTGTTTTTGAATAATGTAGGATATCAGATAAAACCACGTTTTCAATTAATTTTTATTTCGAATTTACACTTAGTAGCACAATATACGCGTAGAAACCGAATTTTAATTACATCCAGGAATAAATAAAAAACTTTATACTTTAGGCCTCCATCTTAGATTTTATTGGCTTCCAAATACAAAACTTTAGTTTAGAATTCAAATATCTATTCAGCCCATGAAATTACACCCATGAAATGAAAACCAGTCAAATCAGACCATTTTTTTTAAAGTTTAATTTTTTTGGCCGCCATATTGGATTTTAAGGGTTCTATGGGTGCCTTTTTAATTGGTGTAATATCCTTAAATCCCCTTAGGTTATGCCCAGTCAACATTCATGCTTTTATAAATAAAGCAAAGTTTTCCTTGGCTATCTCCCGACTATGCCGCAGGTCTATGAATAAGGCCGCCATGTTGGATTTTGATAACTTTTGTATATTATTTCCTCTTTTATATTAATTAGCAATATTAAATATAGTTTAAGTAATGGTTTTATTCTTATTTTTTAGCCGTAAATCCCTTTTAATCGAGTTATAGCACAATTTATGTTGAATAAGTAAAATGTCACTGGTGGTCATAATATGGGGACGCCATTTTTGGGGCCGCCCCTAAAGCTGATTGTTATCGTCATGTACATCACTGTGTAAAATATTTTGACCGTATCTATAATAGCCCGTCTTAAAATCACAGCCAAAGTATTGATGTCTCAAAATTCAATTGGCCGCCATTTTGTTTTTTGTGAATTTAAAAATTTGAATTTTTTTTTCAGTATGTAAAACAGTATCCCTACCAATATGTATTTTAGTATTAAGCCATAAATTGTCCAGAAACTTTGTAAAAAAATATTGAAAAGTCAAAATTCAGATCTCACTGGAGGACACTCTATGGGGCCCAAAATTTGGGGCCGCCCCAAAAATTGATCGTTATACTCGTACTTATAACACTGTAAAATTTGTTGCCTGTATCATTTTTTGCCTAATTTTACTATAATATGCCGCTTATTCCCCTGACTATGTGAAGCATGGCTTGCCGCTTGCACGTATTGTTTGGTCAGTCTTATACTGTCAAGTCAAGATCACCTTTAATTATTATGAAGACGCAATTAAAGTTTTTTAATCACTGATATAATAATAATCTACAGATAGCATTTATGGATTTTTCAATCATTTATCAATTTAGCAGAATTTAAGTTCGATGATCTGGAAACTTTATATTCGCTTTGGTGGATGAGCGTAATTGGTTATATTTCCATGCCAAAAAATCGTTAAAATACAATTGTAAGAAAATATTCCTTTGATTGTTCCCGAAAACGTGTAAAGTTTAAGTTAAGATAATGTTAAAGATCCCAGAAAATGTCATCATGATCGGAGTGAGTCTGATTGATGAATCAAAATGACAAAACATAAACAAACAACAAACTAACATACAAAACCCAAATCTTTGCTATTTTTCTGTACAGTTATTCAAATTGAAGTTTTCGTCTACGTTTATCCAACGATGAATCTGTGTTTAACTGTAAAGAGAAGAGATAAGATATAGCAACGAGGTAAGATGAGGATGGCTCTTATTATGCAAACATTTCCATCACGTTCAAGTCCTGAGTAACAGGTAAATTTTTAGAATACATTATTTATAGTGAGTAACCTGTTGCATTTTCTGATACTCTCAAAGAAGTGTATCACAACATAAAAACGAACGATGAAAATAAATATATAATATTGGACAATAGTTTTACGTAAAAAGTTTAGTTAAGACTATTTGCCGAGCTCGGACCAACTTTTTTACAATGTTAAATGCCCATTTAAAAATACACTTCATCATCAAATCCAGCTAATTTCACATACAGTCTGGACCGCTTTTTGAACTTTAAATTTTATCCAAAAAATTGGCATTTTTGGGAGGTTGTGCCAAAAGGATGAGCGCATGTCGCTATCAGAGCACATTTTGGACATTTAAATAAATGGCTCGCACACAAAATTGGGAAAATATTACTACAAACTAACTGTTTAGTGGCATATTTACGGTCAGATAATAAGAATTGTGAGCAATATTTGAAGAATAAGCTTTGATTCCGCATATACCACATTCTTACATGACATTTTGGTGCAAACCACAACCCGATAGGACAAACGATAGAGCTTCCAAGTGATCCACACAGCACACTTCACCTCTGCGTCCTGCATAAAAACCTGGTTTTCTCGAGCTCAGCCAACAGTCCAAAATTTTCATAAGTTGTTGTCAAAGCAAACTACCAGAGGTATTGAAGAGAATATACATTTCGTAGTAAATAGATGCAATTAAACTTTTATTTGCTACCTAGCTCAATGATCTGTTTAACATTAACGTGGAGAAAGTCACAGTTTGGGTGTTTCGCATATTCGAATGGGTTTATATAATAAAAGCGAAATTTATATGGCTATGGCATTTTCTTAAAATCCCCTGTGATTTGATTTTGTGATTTCCCTGTGCCTTATGCATTGGCTGCGTAAAGGAATCCAATTTGGTATGTTTGTTATCTGGTACGGCCATTAAAAATAATGGGCCATTGAGATACTTTAGATGGTTGGGAGGCAGAATGTGTGTGAATTAAATAAACTATTGTTAAATTGACAAACTTTAAATTTAAAAAAAAATATTACTAGTGACGTCTATTATTACAGATCAACATAACATTTTTAAGTAACAGTCTTGTACAGAACTAATACCATTTTACAATGCGCCTATACACTATCTATTTTTTCTTTGTTACAAAATTGCCGACAAAATTAAACAAGTTTTTTTGCTTCCATGACATCTCTGCTAAAAATAATAAACATGGACTGTGAAGTAGGATAACAAAAGCGCGCGTATATGTAATATAGGAAAATAAACTTAGCATTCGTTTAAATCCAGGCCTTCCGCTTCTCCTAGGAATTAACTCGTGATAAGACGGACGCGATAATATTTGACCCTTATAGACCTACTTTCCTGTTGTGGTTATGATACTCATGTCGTGTGGTGTTGGAAGCCGCAGTCGTCACTATCGTATGTGTTCGAAGCAGAAACTGTCTGAAAATATGGTTTACATCTTAAAACACATTGTGTGGATGGAAGTTGACGATTTGTTTAATATTTAATTTAATAAAGTGTAATTAATAAAGTGTATTTATGTATTTTATGTTAATCCAATACAGTTATAAAACGAAGACATTTGTATTTTTATGTCAAAAATAACACCTCGCAATAAAAAAATTATTTCATGAAAATTATAAAATATTTAATTTCGTAATCCCCACAGCAAACTTTACGTCAGTCATTCTTACGAATATGTTATCTTGTCAATGATGTCACTGCAGTTGGCATCATTGCAAACGCGTGGGCGTCACCCAGAGAAGTGTCGCCCCTTCCGGTTCAAGCGACGTTACGATTCTGCCTGAGATTGCTATCTGCACTGTGATTACTGTCGCATGCAACTTAATTCTGTGGTTACCACGCGGAAACATGGAATAGAACAACAATGTTGCCATCGGACCTTGAATTTTGTCAGACGGTTACATCGGGCTATTGGACCCTGAATGTATGATGTAGGGCACTTACTGACTGCATCCATACATCCTTACGTGTATCGTGCAATTGCTAGTTATTGATAAATGTATACTCATATCATATAAGATTAAGATTTCCAAAATGTTTCTTAAAAAAAATTAAAACATGCATAGCTTGTATTGACGTCTTTTTCTTTAAACAGATTCTTTTATTATTTTATAATTTAAGTTAATTTTTGTTATTTTCTGGAAACAACTTAATTTGAAAAAGTGCTATGATAGTGAGATTGCATTCATACGGCATTATGTGAAAAGTGTATTGTGTTGATAATATAAATCAATAATTTTTTAAATAGATAGGGAATGAGAAGTTAAGTCTTGGCGTATGTCATCAGAAAGGAAAAGTATAACAAGTAAAGGTTCTCCGCTCTTACAATCTTGTATGAATAGAGCTAGTCTTGCAAAACACGCCTGGCACCGTCTACGGTTTCCTTGAGGAAGCTAACTAGGCCTACAGGAAACTTACTGAAAACATCTTTACGAATATAATGTTGTTATTTAACATTTATAAACCATTTATTTTTATTATTGAAGCATGTGTATTGTGTATAGCCTATAATATATTCAACACAACAAAAACATAACGAACTAGATACTAAAATTAAAATTAGTTTTTTTATAATTGTTGCTTTGTGTGTATGAAAAATTTTCCTTCTATAAAATACGAGAGTTCTAGATTGGGTTAAGTTTGAGTGACAAATTTTGATTATATATTGTTGATTATGCAAACGATTCTATATCTTTCTTTCTATGGTCATTTATTGTAAATCTTTTTATAGTATAATCGATTTCTTAAGGCCATCGTACCGTAATTATTAAGAAATTTATTTCGAATACAAAAGTGGGTAAAATATTCAAATTTATTACATCTGGAAGATTTTTATTTAGAAAATCGTTCAAAAGTATAGGCCTATGTTACTGTTTTATTTGACAGAGGCAGAAAATTACTCTCAAATGCCTATTGAACATTTTCGAATAAAAAATTGTCCTATCAAACAAGTGTTTTCGATGATTTATCGACTCGATTACGATTGGGATCAATTGTCAGATTTGGAACCAACGAACGTTACAGTTCATTACATGTACTGCGCCACACCTGTACAAGTCCAAGTGTAATGCATTTTAAATAAATCGATAAAGAAGTATTTGTAATTACATCTGTCCAAATGAATCCCAAATGTGCAATTATCAAGACTCGACTCTTATGTATTGTTAAAGAATTAATAAATATTGTATATAAATAAATCTAACCGTAAAAAAAAAACTGTTAATGCATTTTCTGGATAACTATCTAATTTTCCATCTACCTATTCTACTACATAGCAACGCGTTTGACAACATGGCTTTAGTTCGCAAATCAATCAATGTAATCGATTGAAACGGAGACGGAAATCCTCCCCAAATCTTTGCGTTCCAACGGTTTTAAAAACACCAATGAAGTACCAAACATTGCTACATTACCTGACATAGATTCCGAACACCTATCTCCCATGTATCGATTCACTCCACAGATAAGTTATGAATAATGACGAATCTCTCAATGTCTGTTGTCGTCTGCCACACGGTTTTAAAACTCACAGAATGAAGTTACCGAACATGCTAACTTACCTGTACATAATTCATGAACACACTACTCCATGAGATACTCAAGAAATAATTTGAATTAAAGTTGGATCCTCAAATTGTTGTTAACGGTTTTACGTGAGTACTCTTCAACACATGCTAACTTAACGACTGTTACATAATTCGCAACAGCACTATTCACGTATATTCGCAACTCAACAGATAGTCGAATGATAAGAATCTCATTGCGTCAAACAATACAAAACACAAATAAGTCGAACTTTTGCATTCCTGTGATCAGATATATTAACACAGTATGCTCATGATCGATTAACTCACAATAATTTTGAAAACGAAATATCCCAAATTTCAAGTTTAAAACAATTGTATTTACGATATTGTAACATACTGTAGTGATTCTGAACGGATTCCAGATCATTACAACACGTATTATGAATATGACGAACATCCTCCCAAATGATCGTCAATGGTTAAACCAAAAAGTACCGAACCATTTGAAACTGTACAAATCAAAACATCTCCGAATTCTTAATAGTTATGATATGAGCTGAACAATGTTCGGTCACGTTTTAAAAAACAATGAAGTACCGAAACATTGCTAACATTACCTGTACATAGATTCTGAACACACTATATCTCACTTGTATTGATTAATGATTGCACTCCACAGATAAGTAATGGATAATATCGCAGACCTCTCTATCTCACTGCTAACTACGTACTGTTCGTCTGGCCGGCGACAGCTGTGTATCTATGTATTTCCCTTCTTTATCAGTAGGCAAATTGATAACAGCTCTTGAGGCGCATACGTCCAGCCTAACACTGGTGATGCATCATTCATGATAACAACTACATGAGATAGCGAGAGAGGAAATATTATTTTCAAATTAAAGTTGGCCTTAATTTAGTTGTTAATTGTTGGGGGTACGTCTTTGTCAACATATCGATGCTAATTGTAACGAGAGTGAACTACAGGAACAGCATACAAGCACTGGTATGGTTATTTCAAAAATATGGAGCGAACAGATTGTCGATTGTCAAAGAAGTAGGTAGACACAAAAACAAATACAAATAAATAAATAAAATCGTAATTTTGCATTGCATTGTGGATAAGATAATACGGGGTGAACAGATGGTCGATGATGAACTCACAAATACAATTTTGAAAACAAGTAAATATAAATTAATTAATACAATTTTATTTTATATTTAAAATCTGTAGGTGGATGCGTCGAGGATACAAATATAAAACTTTTAAAGTGACGACATCTGCCTCCCTGACGCAATAGTTAACCAAAATCATTCTAGATTATCCATGTTGAAGACTGTCAACAAAACATGTCATGTAAGTTGCAAGTTGTGTTCGGCTTGAGTGGCAAAATATTCTGTTTGAGTTAAAAAATATATTTCACACTATATAACCAAAACGTTTGAAAGAGATTTAAATATTATGTATTATCTTATTATTTAAATTTGTTTAACGACTGAGCCAATGCATATTTCCAAATTATCAAAAAGAAAAACACTCCCGAAGCAATTAATATAATAACGTATTTCAGCCATGGTACATAATATTATCAAGATCTGTTTACACTGTATCTTGATCAGTATGATTAGGAATGATATTATATATCTTCTTCACGTAGTTTTAATTTGTAATTTTTGTTTTTGTTTGCTTATTTATATATAACTCCTATCCTAATCCGTTATTAACCTCAGATATTAAAATAAAATTCTTGATTTGGTAAGTCGGGAAACACTCCCGTAGGTGGAATAAAAAATGATTATATATATGCCTAGTTCAAATCTGTATTTTTGTATTAATTGTATTAGACTTCGTTAGTAGGCTACGGACTCCGATAACATGCTTCCTATCGAAACCTTTAAAAAATATCCTATTTTGTAAGTCAGCTTTTAAAACAGAATACGATTACGATCGCCGTATAATAAATGAATATAACATGCAGATATTTCTTGATCTCGACTGGCCTTCTTTGCTGTAGACGGCAATAAATATCTTTGTGGGTAAAACTCGTTTTTACTTTCTCCTACCTAGTATGTGAATTAGAAGTCAAGACGCATCCATCTCATTATAAACGCACCCACGTGGAACTAACAACACCTTGTCGCACGTGCTCGCGCCCCACGTGCGGTTTACCGGTGGTTATGTCACGTGACCGGATCGGGAGAGAGGAGAGGAGCGATCTTATAGCTCGGTTTAAACCAGGAGCGCGCTCGACACCCGGCAATATGTGTGGCTGTGCATGCGCGTTGTTTTATTTGAACAAGACAGTAAATACAATTAATTATCTCTTGTGTATCAAGAAAATCAGCATAACTCTGATAAATTAATCATTATATTAATAAGCCCACAGTTCAGCCATGTTCAGGCCTTGTGGGTCTTTTGCTTATACTTGTTAGATATATTTTGTATGTAATATTTTCTTTTTTTGGTACAATTTGATGTGTTGTATGCATAATATATTTATGACAATAAATTTGTGGATTATTAAAATTAAATTTAAATTTAAAAAAAAGCATCGAATAAAGATAAAATATGTTTAAAAAGCAAAATTTATGTTCACAAGTTTTGAATCCGTAAAAAACTACAAAATAGTAGTATATTTAAAGTTATAATGAGTAAATTCGCTGTATTATTATTAATTTATGTACAATGACCATGCAAGTTATTTAAATGAATGTTTAAATTTGAATAAAATGAAAACTACCAAGAACTTAACCAGTAAGTTTTTGAATTATTGAAACGGACAACACGTTTAGAAATCATTACGACAAGGTTACATTATCGATTGTCAGTCGTAAAATGGAAGCCATATTTAGGTGACGCTTAGGCCTACTAAGTACTGGACATAACTTGAAGCAAATAAAGTAATTACACTTTGTTTAATTGTTGTGTTAAAAACAGTTTTAGATATTTAATTAAATGTGAAATAGGGTATACTAACCTGCTGTATACTTGAACCCGCACCATGCTTGAACTTGTAATTTCCAACAAGGTTGAAGATCATAGCATGACCGTGCATGCCCTTCGTACAATCACTCGACCACAAACACAAACTAAACTCACATTAACACTCTATTCAAAACATAACGCAAAACTAGGCCCAGCTCGAACGCATTGCAGAGCGTTTACAGTAGCACTCCAAGATGGCGTCCTCACCAGCTGACTGTCAGCTCCTCCGTGCATCGTATTGCTCCCAGTCCGCGCCGACAGCACCTTGGATTGAGAGCGTACTGTATGTTGTGATACACTGACTACCGGACGGGAGGCCGAATACATTGCCTCAATTGACGACGAGTAGATGAGTGTTGTGTTGTGTTGTGTGTGTGTGCAGCGACTACGCGGCTACTGTACGGAACGACATAGGCCGCTTGGCTATTGATCGCAGCCGGAACAGCTGTGAGACCGGCCTGGCCTTGTGGCGTTACGTCACCTAGTGTCAAAACAATGCGATGCGTTCTATGCGTCATTCCCGGAACGTTTATATAATTATACAAACCGGTCGTGTCTAGAATTAATAATAATATTTAATTATTATTCATTTTAAGCTCGACATTTAAAAAAAAAATAAGTACGTCGGTATACGCGGGTCGATTCTCCTTGCGAACTATTGTATTGTTATGATTTATTTATTTATTTAAATTTTTTCAGCAACACATTATTAATTAAATGTGTCACGATGATGGTACAAAAGAACATAGCTCAGAGCAAACACACTTGGTGACTGCCAACCTTATACAAATTAATATATTAAATAAAACAAAAAAACATAACAATCATAGACATAATATCAAACTTCAATAATATAATATAATATATATGTTTAAAAAACATTTTTTGTTTAGTCCATTTATATGGACTGCTATTTTCTGATAAAAATAATTTACAGTAATGTTTGTATTGCATTAAATTTAAATTATATTATTGCATACCATTTATTTGTTTTATATTATAAAGGACATCAGGTAGCAGTGAAAAAGTTCAAAATGTATTTTTGATTAACTCATGTGTTCGTCAAACAATCTCAATCTCAATAATCTAGATTTGCATGTTGTTCATTGGGAGACTGGCGAAGATTTTCTGGAAATTCTTAACGATAAAGAATTGCATTTTTAATTAATGTATGATATATTATTTATTATGTTTTAGTGTGCACACTGTTGACAGTGGAGTTTTCCTGCTTAAAATGCAGGAAATCCGAGTTTCATATTCAAATTCAAATAATGTAACATAACTTCTTAAATGTTTTTTAATCAATCAATCAATCAATCAGTGTGTAGCGAATGCACGCGACTGTAAGACTTATAGTGTAGTAGCTTAGGGAACCGAGGTACGCGAGTTCAAGTTTACCATACTTGATTCAAATAAAATGCACATTATATTTTATTATTCATATCATGTTTTAGCCTTACGAACTATTCACTCCCTCTTCACGAAGAGGTGTGATACTTGTACCGTGTATTAGTCTAAGTGTATAAAGATCTATTCTACTCTAACCACTCATCCTGAATCGTTTAAATAACAAAAACATCATTCAGTCTCCTTATTATTTTATTTACGTGTTTAATTGACCGAAATAACACACATTTTTGGCAACAACGCGCGTGAACGTTAAAATCTTAAAATATCTTCGTAGTAGCGGTGAACTGTTGTAGATGGTTTTACTTATATTTACTCTATGTAAACTCGCTTGCCCTGCGAATTAGAGTAATACTATGTGTGAAGTACTATTCGCAGTGAACATAAATGTTTTGATTTAGTGCGAAACGTTTCAGATGCTGCTCATTCGATTATGAGTATTCAATTAATTAGATAAATATTTTTTCTTATAAAAATTCTTAGATGGAGGGCCTGAGAAGTGCTTTTGAAATTAGTTTTTATTTCTTGTAACTGTTATGACAAACAAATCGTTATTACTGTATTGAACTAAACAGGCGAGCAAATAAGCAAATAGAAACAATATTTTTAATAGCTTGTATTTCAAATACCTAGCCTAAAACGCAACAACACCGTTGTTTCACATTTTTTTAAATTTTTTAAACGTTCTTCAATATTCGAACGAAAAGCTTTCAAAGCGTCACTAATGACATTGCATATTTTGCCACTTTTAAAGTTATTCTTTCAACTTTTCTAAGTCAATGGTTTGTACGTAATAATAATAAAAAATAACAGTGTAGTATAAGAACTAAAAAAAATAATATCTATGTTTTACAAGTTTCATTGTAAAGTCAAAAAAACAATCCACAAAGTGAGCGCATAGTCAACTCAAGAGGCAAACCTCCTTCTTTGTCGCTTTGTTTAATCATTGTTCATACTGGGAAATCTACAATATTGTTTATCTCGTATTGGCTAACAATCGTATACATACATTTAAACAATATGGTAAACAATCCCGTTTGTGTAATTGATAATGTGGAAATCAATCCAGAAATTACAAAATCCATCTCAGCCGGGTATCGAACCCGGGTCTCCCGATTCGACCAACAGTCGAGAGATCCGGGCTCAATACCCGGTTGAGATTGTTTTTAAATTTCAAATTATTATTGTTACCGTTAACCCACAAATTATGTTATATACGAAACGAATATTATTTTGTATCACTTTTTATGCGCTGTAGATTTGGCCAGTTTTATCCCCCCGAGTAAAGTCCTACTCCTTCCTATACGCACTTGAACCTTCAAAGAACATGCCGCAAGTAAGTGAAACCTTCTTCTTAAACTCTTCAGCTACTCCATGTCTTTGTCGTGTATTCCTCCAACGCGTCACTTCACTTCACTCGTGTGAGATGAGAGACTGTGAACCTCTCTCGACTGACGTCGCACAAAGTGGATCGTTTTCCAAGTCATTAGATGCCCCATCAGATCAGCTAGCACGACGACGACTGGAAAATCTGATTTTTCTGTTATTTAAAAGGACGCATTTGGCACAATTTGGCGAGGAGTATCCGACTTACATGAAATTAACATTGTGCGCATACATGGACTTCCCTACAATAGAAGTCTCAAATTTTTATGTTAATCGCCAGAAAATAAAAACTAAACCATAATATGATCAATTTTTGACTTTTTAACAAAATTCCGAAAATGCGAGAATCGATTTATTTTCAGTCATTTTTATAAAGTTTGATGGTTCCCTCTCTTTGACAAAAATCTTAGATGCCATTCATATAAGCGCGATCAGGAATTTGCTGAAAACTTTTGTTCTACATTCTCGTAAGAGATAGGCTTTTTATGGGCAATATCCTAATTGTACGTATACGCTAACATGACACATGTGAACAGCATTTTTCCCATTATTATGTCTTGCATGATTATATTGATTACATGTATATTGGTATAAGAGACTAATTTTATGCTAATTTTCTAAGCAAGACAAACTAATTATAACGATTTAGGATTTGGTTGATTTAATTGGGTTGATCGACATATGATTAATGGTTGATGGACGTTCATTTGGGCATTTTTCTGGGAAATCAACATAATAGTTTCATAATATACACATGAGTATAGATTGTTGGATGAGCGAAGCGAAGACTACAATTTCACGGACCCCCAAAAAAATTTAGCTCGGGTATTTTTTTTTTGTTTGTTTGTTCGCTCTCTACCGGGAAAACGGCATATGCGATCTAAATGAAAATTGGAAGGAACCTTCGAAATTTTTGAACTTAGAGCTGTATTGTTTTTGGGTACAATCAAAGAAATATTTCTCATGAATATCGTACTTTTACGACTTTTTTCAATTTTTAGTGCGATATTTTCGTGACATTCGGGCCGATTCTAACCAAACAGGTGGGGCAACAACGTTCATATTTCACACGGACATTAAGGTTATAGTGATGTAGTACTTTTTGAAAGAAAAAGTTGAAAAAGTTATCCGGAATACATTGAAATAAAGGTTTAAATATAAGTTTTTTGAGGAATATAATAACAATTAACAAGTAACAATAAAAACAACAACACAACAATCACCTTCAATGCGTAAAAAAAGCACTCGAAGAAGAAAACAAATTGGCTTATTCTGACCAGCACAGGCCTGTCCACCCCTTGTCCCCCCGCGTCTCCCTTACGTCCCTCCCTTCGTCTCGATTAGCCAGAGTGCATAAATATGAGACGTTAAACAATATCCAATCAAACCACTTAATCTAAAAACTTATAAAAAATCTCATCCATCAACGTGACGGGACTTTAGCGTTTTCCTAGTATTAAATAGTATATTATGTAACTAACAACTAAGTTTCAGCTAGATTGTTACTAGATACAGAAAAATATTTATCAAATCCAACTTGGTTCTACATGCTTCATAGTTTGTACGTATTCGTGTCTTGGTTACTTAATGTTTTATGCTATTATAATTTAAGTTGACCTACAATTTTATAAAATAATCGTAAAGTTTAACCTTAGTAGGTCAGTAAAGCTTATGTGTCTCTTAGATTTAATTCACTTTAAATTAGGACAGCTATAAAGAAACTTAATGTTTGGGATATAAATGTTTTAACATATTTTGTGGACGTATTCAGCGGTGGTTTTCGTTTCTATAAATAAATAAAATAAATAAATTCGTATTTAGAGTCAAGGTTTGTACTGTAATTCGAACTTGGCTTTCAGATTGAAGCACGTAGATAAAAATGCTCCCATTTGTGTATCCTTCTATTACACTGAAGCAAGGTTCATTAAATCTTTAAAGTTGACTTTCGGGGAAAGGCTTCGCGACTGAAAATAAATAAAACGAATAAATGAATTCTTATTGAGAGTACCCACTCAGTCACATAAGAGGTTTTAAGTGAGGGAAAATAATTTAAAGCCAACCAAGCCAACCCTGAAGGCGCCGATACCATCGACGAGCAAACAATGACTATTTAGTGACCGGCATATTTAAGTATTAAACACCGATCAATCCAGCTGGACTCGAATCCATCCGCGGACAACGCCAGAATCAGCGTATCTGCTTCCAATGCAGAAGGTCCAGGGTTCGATTCCCGCCAAGTCAGAAGTTTTTTAACTTCTGATTTGGACTTAAGTCCATCAGTTCGTGTCTTAGGAGTTTGTAAACGGTGACTTTGGAGCCGTCCTAGCAACGAAGCACATAATAAATTCAGAGTTGTTCTGAATCGGCCTTGTTGATTCTGGCGTTGATCCGCGGGTGTTCGCACTGTCCATACCACTGATTGCTATATTTCCTATTAAAAATATTGATCTTTGGTTGGTTATCGCTCACTCGCCGATTGCGTCGGGGCCTACAGGGTTGGCTTAGTCGCTTTGATTTAAAGTCCCCCACTGAAAATCAGTTATATAACTGAGTGGGTAGACTCTAGATACAATTTATTTATTTATTTATTTATAACAAGGCTGATACGGAATAACCTTAGAATGTATTATGTGCCTTGTTGCTAGGACGGCTCCAAAGTCACCGTTTATACATTCCTAAGCCAAAAACTGACGGACTGAAGTCCATATATGGAGTTATAAAACTTCTGCCTATAGAAAGAATCGAACCCTGAACCTTTTGCATTGGAAACAGAACCACTAACAACAAGACCAAGTGTACAGTCTAACTCATGAAGACCATAATTAAATTTGCTCATATTTGGTTACTTTTAGCTAAAATTTACATGTCTTATTTTCCTGAGAATTTTTGTATTTTTGTATATTATTAATTGTAATATTTAAGGAATTTTGAGACATTTTGAATTTGGAATAAAGCAACGTTTTATGTTGAAATGTAATTATAAGTGCATATTTTCTTAAACTAGATTTTTCCGATTTTTTTTTTGGCAAATTTTGGATATTCTGTATCTCAAATACCAGCAATACTAACAATTTAATAAATTTACAGGAAAAAAAAATCTTTTTTTACGTTTTTGCCGATTTCTATTTTCAATCTTCACTAAAAAAAAGGTACTATTCGTCCTATCAAAATGAGATAAAAAGCATGTAAATTTGAATTCCCCCCAAAAAATTGGGGACAAATTGGAA
The DNA here is from genome assembly GCA_024449915.1 of Sweltsa coloradensis. NCBI lineage: Eukaryota > Metazoa > Arthropoda > Insecta > Plecoptera > Chloroperlidae > Sweltsa > Sweltsa coloradensis. The sequence continues at coordinate 59,333 of JAMZAV010001910.1, forward strand.
AAACTGTAATGCACATTTTCAAAAATTCTAAATTTGTATTTCCATTATTAATGGATGAATGGTCTAAATGAGCTAAGTAGATAGTGAATGCTATACTAGATAGAAGTATAGTTACTTCAACCTCCTTGGTTGAGCCCTTTTCATCCTTGCAAATATATTGTGTAAACTAGAAACAGACAAATAAACTTCGTAAAAAATGAATCAAAAGCGTACTTACTGTTGAATCAAGTAGACCTTGTGTAGAATCAACTATCTTGTAGGTAGGCGGTGGTAAAAACACATCATTCTGTTGACGTTTTGTTACTGAGAAGAGCTTCACACCTTGGCACAAGAATCTGACGCATCGATCTTCTGCTTGTAATACGTGTACACTTCACACGATAAAAACACATGACAAGTTCTATGTTCTCACAGAAAAGTATAGAAAAGTTTCAATCTTTTGCATCGCCTGTCTTCAGGCAAGTTAAAGTAAACACGACTGGTTGAAGTTTATCGTTGTTCTGGTGCTTTTTTACTTTAAGAAAACTTCAATCGGCATCGTTCGCCTTCTAAAAATCAAATCACTATTGTAAATATTGTTTCAATAACATTATCTAAAGATATTTAAATCTACTCGTATATTGAAATAAGTTTGAACACTATGTTCATGGCTAGGCCTATGTTATCATGTAATAATATGCCTACTTTTTCGTTTTCGGGTTCCAGTCAGCTGTTTACTGCGTAAATACTTTTGAAGATACAGTAGAGACAACAATCAAGTTACCATTAGGGGATCTACAGGCAAGAAGCTGTTGAAGAGATATATGATTGTGGAACAATAGAAATAAGTGGGAGAATTGGGTTTTAACATCCAAACTATGAAAGGAGGATCTCTGACGAGAAGGAGAGTCAGATCTCATCTCTATTTTCTAGAAGCTAAATATACACCTTTATTTACTCAACTAGGTATCCTTTGGCCTTAACCACTAATGGGAGTAAAATTTGCAGTACAATTTTAATTCCATTTTAATTAGTTAGCTTCGAAATAAACCTACCTTTATAACTTAAGTAATAAAATAACTTTAACCAAGAGTTTTCTTGCAGTAACTTGTTCAACATTGAAGTCAACCTTTAGAGAAATTAAAATAAATAAACCCGACTGAGGAAAACGTAAGGAAAAGTTGGATTGACGGTGGCAGTCATTGAACCTGTGACTTTCATTAAACCTGTGACTCGTTGAACCTGTGACTGGCATTGAACCTGTGACTGTCATAGAACCTGTGACTGTCATTGAACCTGTGACTGTCATTGAACCTGTGACTGTCATTAAACCCGTGACTGTCATAGAACCTGTGACTGTCATTAAACCCTGACTGGCATTGAACCTGTGACAAGACAAAAGCCCTCCAAATCAGAGTTTAGCGTTTAGCGGAGTCGCTATAAGGCCGGCGCGGAGACGAGTTTAGACGCTCAACTTTCAGCTTTTTCCGGGTTAACGGTTGACAACAACGGTGAAATATTTCACAATTACGTTGATTCAATAAGAGTATTTGGATGAGCGTAGTGAGCGAAGCGAAGATTCCATTCTACTACACTGCAGAAAAAAAATCACGGAATGTTTTTTTTTCTTTTTGTATTTTTGTGTGTCTGTGAACACGGCTAAACCGATACTCCGATTAAGATGAAATTTTATGGAGACCTTCGAAATCTCTGAACTTAGAACTACACCGTAGGAAAAATCGATCAAAAAATTATTTCTCTTGAAAATCGCAATTTTACGATTTTTTTCGTTTTTCTTTTTTGTTTCTGTTTGTATTTTTGTGTGTTTGTTAACACGATTTCGGCTAAACCAATACTCCAATAGCGATGAAATTTTCTGGAGACCTTTGAAATCTTTGAACTAAAACTGCCATCATTTTGAGCGATATCGAAAAATTATTTCTCATGAAAATCGCAATTTTACGATTTCTTTTCGTTTTGCTTGTTTTTTTCCGTTTGTATTTTGTGTGTTTGTCAACACGATTCCGGCTAAACCGACACTCCAATTGCGATAAAATTTTCTGGAGACCTTCGAAATCTTTAATCTTAGACCTGCCACGTTTTTAAGTACAATCGAAGAAATATTTCTCATGAATATCGTACTTTTACGATTTTTTTCGATTTTTAGTGCGATATTTTCGTGACATTTGGGCCGATTCTGACCAAACGGGTGGGGCTACAACGTTCATATTTCACATGGACATTAAAGTAATGGTGATGTATTGCTTTTTGAAAGAAAAGTTGAAAAATTATCCAGAATCCATAGAAATAAAGGTTTTAATATGAGTTTTTTTCGAGGTTTATAATAACAATTAACAAGTAACAATAGAAACTTGACAACAATCACCTACAATGCATTCACAAAGCACTTGCAAAGGAAAAGTGGTCCCACGCAAACTAAAAACGTACAAAAACGCTCATCCATCAACGCGGCGGGACTTTAGCGTTTTCCTAGTTTTAGATTAATTAATCGGTTTTGAATGTTAAAATCGTGAAATCTCATTAATTTACTCAATGTTGGTGAACTTCGGGAATTTATTCCAAGTGTACCGATTTTTTTAAACGCAAAAATCGTAAGATTAACGGGCCAAGTACAGTCTTCACGAGACGTTCATGTATTATCACGCTCGTTAGTACTCACATTTATTTGTACAACGCCCTGGAGTAAATTTGAAATTACACAGGTGAATTCTAAAATGCACAAAATACTGACATTTTTGTACAGAACAATTTACAAAAATCGGAATGGCTTTACGCATCTGGCAACGGGAGTATTCCGGTTCGTCGACTTTATGCTAACATGGTGTATATAGTACATGTATTACATTAAACAATTCATTTGTTTGTTCTGTATTAAAATGTCAATGTTTTGTGCATTTTAGATTTCGCACATATAATTTAAAATTTTCTTCAGAGCGTTGAACAAACTAATGTGAGTACTGACTAGCGTGCAGAATACATGCTTTACCTCTGTCGGTACTAGGTTATCCTGTGGTTTGAAACTAACAACCTCTCATTTTCAATTCACATTTAATCTATTCATAGTCCAATATATTAGATTTGATTTGAATAAATTATGATGGATGGTAATATATCTAACGTTCTGATATTAGTGGTTGGCTGAATGCATTCGCTCCATTAAGATCACAAATTTATGCAGGTATAAAATAAAAGCATGGCAAGTTATTGGATTTTCTACAAGTGCACTACATTATACGGTATTCCCGTATAGTAAGCCATACTCATTATGCTAGACCATTTAGTTTAGTTTAGTTCACTCCACTGCATTAGCCGACCCACGGTTTGTGGTAAACTCTCGCTCCATTTCCACGGAATTTATTGTGGAATTGTTTAATCTCTAGGTAGATAGTATTCCGTGTCAAGATGTGCAAAACAAGACCCCTGAAAAGGCGAAATACGGGCTCGCTAGCGTGTTCTGGGTGCATTACGTTGAACACGATATGTCCTACTCAAAGCTCATTTAGAATAGGTGTAAGATAAAGAAGTAATCTTTAATCAGACCGCGTCCCTTGTTAGGTAAGTGAGAGGACATCGTGGCGTGTCTAGGCCACTTTGTCAAGTGCTTTCTTAAGTTTAAGTGCGGAAGACGAGTGGGTCGCGTAGTGGATGTCGTGGGGGGAGTTCAGAGTGTGCTAGATAGTTTCACAGAAGCTCGTAGTAGGTTGGGAACTCGGTGGATAGTTTCACAGAAGCTCGTAGTAGGTTGGGAACTCGGTGATAGTTTCACAGAAGCTCGTAGTGGTCGGGAAACTTGCTGGATAGTTTCACAGAAGCTCGTAGTAGGTTGGGAAACTTACAAGATAGTTTCACAGAAGCTCGTAGCTTTCATTTTATAATATTAATTAGTTTTTTATTCAAATAAATCGTTCACCGATGCCAATGTATAGGTCTAGACTGTATTCTGCTTTGGATCATCAGAGCCTAGTACACAATACTAATAATGTGGTTTTCTATCCCATATTTCTCGGGTGATTCGTGTGGGATACTTTGACCTGACAATCATATCATGAAGTGGCATGATGAAGATCGTGACGAACTTGTCACGGTGGTATTAGTTGTGTCATGCAATCATAGGAGCACTGATTATTAGTGATATTGTAGGAGTACCATAGTGTATGTAGGTGAGAGTTTTAGGATTTTTAGTGTGTCAAGTCAAAAAACTACTAACAGAAAGTTTACTTTCCAACAAATTTGCATCATTCCACGCAAATCTAATTAAACACTCAAACGTGACAAAATAACTGACTAAAATTCACAAAACGTATATTTATTTTTGCAATGCTTTATAGCTGTATAGTACAAGCTTCGTCGTAACACATTTGGCAAAATAAAGGAAGTTATAATTCAATTTTGACAGAGCATTACTGAATAACATTAATATAAAGTACTGTTTCAACGCTACTAAAACACAACTTGATGCGAAAAGAGATGGGCGCTAAAAAACTCAATTGGTTTGGTCAACGCAAAACATCGTGTTTTTACAGCGTGTACAGAATTACGTTAGCAGCTTACGAATAAATAACTTACATTGATTGCTTAAACTATAAATGCATCCATGTGAGGTTTTTTACTAGCGCTGGAATTCAAATAATGTCCACGGAATCGTATAATTACATGCTAGAACGCCGGAAATGTGCCATAATATACATGCATACACATGCAGAGCTGGAAATATGCTGATTACTCTATTTTCCTGAAAGAATGTTACAATGTTCCAGGATAGAAACTAATTTCGAGTTTAATTTACATGTTTGTTGCTTCTATGTGAATAATTTGCAAACACTTCCAGAAAATAACACAACGTAATAACAGGGTATTAGCATCTGTCATGTGAAAATGAACATTACAAAATAACGGACACCGCGAATTCGGGGAATTTTAGATTCGAAAATGTGCGCACTGTTAACCTTTTCTATTAGAATATTTTCATTTTGTCGTGATTGCGGTAGTCAGTTTTTTTCTGGGTTTTAAAGAGAAATTCTGGTTTGTACAGACTGAGTAAATGAATGAGAAAATTTTCAAGATTAGCCCGATAATTTTCCCGAATTCGTAGTCAAAATGGCAACAGTGTTTGCAAAGTTACACCTTTCCTCTTAAAAAACAAAACAAAAAACAAACAAACCCGTTATTGTCATTAACGACACAAATTTAATGTTGTATCTCTAAAAATACAAATCTTAATTTACAATATATATTATACGTTATTAAGTTGCTATTTTTATACGTTATTATATTATGGGAAAACATTGTCAAATTCGGAATTGTATGTTTATGTTCTTTAAATTTAATTTCACAAAGTACCAACAAGCGTTTTTGAACAGAAGAATGAAGTTTCGAGTTTCTTCCGCGAAAATTTGATTACTCTTGGATTTGCTGTTCCTGATTTTTGGCAAATATCATATTCGTTTCAGTGGGATCGTCTAATAAATCACATTTGTTTCTTTTTTTCCTTTTCTTTTTCTTTTTTCATGATTTTTTTAGTTTTTATCTCTTTCTTTTTTTTCGTTCCTTTCTTTTTTTCCTTTTTTTATTTATTTAATTAGTTCATTAAGGCAACCAGTTCATGAAGAATTTTTGGATGAGCGTAGCGAGCGTAGCGAGAGAAGCGAAGATAACATTTCACTACAATGGAGAAAAAAATCCGGAATGTTTTTTTTTTTTTTCTTTCTTTTCTTTTTTTTTTTGTATTTTTGTGTGTCTGTGAACACGATTCCGGCTAAACCAATACTCTAATTGCGATGAAATTTTATGGAGGTCTATGAAATCTCTGAACGAAGAACTGCACGGGGGGAAAAATCGATCGAAAAATTATTTCTCATGAAAATCGCAATTTTACGATTTTTTTCGATTTTTAACAAAATTCTTCGATTTATAACACCTGCATGCTTTGTCCGATTGTAATAATTTTTTCACACAACCTTTATTTTATGAATTGATATATGCGTGTGAATTTTGAGCTTTATCGAAAGATAAATTTCTTTAAAAAATCACAATTTTTGGAATTTTTTTGATTTTCAAATTTCTTTGGCTTATAGCACCTACATGCTTTATCCGATCGTAATGATTTTTTCACAGAACCTTAATTTCATGAATTTATATATTCGTGTGAAATCTGAGCGCAATCGAAAAATTATTTGTTATGAAAATCGAAATTTTACGATTTTTTTCTTTTTTTAAATTACGAATAATTAAAAAAAAATTAAAGTTTATTTTTAATTTAATTTAAATTAATTTTAAAAAAATCAACTAAGTAATGATTTTTTCACAGTACAACAGAAAATCCGCATAACACTTAACAACTCAATGCACCAATTACGCTCATCCAACAACGCGGCGGGACTTAAGCGTTTTCCTAGTACATGTTAATTTGATGAAATTTAGAAACATTTATCTCGGAAACTATTAATTCGATTAGTCTGAAACTTTCACATGTTATAGTCTGTGGTCTAATTGATTTTTTAGTAAGTTTTTTGGTGAAAAGTTTTTTTTGCTACATTTTTACCGAAGAGAAAAATCCAAACAGACAAGTTTTTTATTGCACAATGTTCTCTGAGCCATGTAATGTAGATTATACTACCATCACAGTGGTCACAAAATGAGTTGTGTGTGAACCTCAACCTACAACATGATTGAATCAAAACAATTACAATGCAACAAAGAAAAATAAAATTTAATAACAAAATGTCGACCAAAAATAAAATCCTTCATGAACAGGTTGCCCTAATAAATTTCGTATTATATCCTTTTTGAATTTGAATTTAGAATTTTAGACCCAAAATTGTGTTATTAATACATTGTTATAATATTACTTTTGTTTTATTTATTTAATTGTACTTCAATAATGTGCCTGCATTTATGTAATTAGATTTATTCAGTTGTCCTCCTTTGTAAATCAGTTTTCTTAATGAATCTAGGTGCCTGTTAGGGCGCCGCAGCCAAGCCGCGGTGCGCTACACACTCGGGCACCTTATACAGCAAGCAGAGTTGGGATAATTTCGAGGTGTCGCCCAGCCGTCATGAAACGTGATGTGAACTTAATAACTATCAAAATCGGGGAGATTATGTAGCTGACAACACATGCCAAAGTTGTTTGGGGTACGAACATTCCAAAAATAATTTGAAACTTGCGCTCACAATCCCTCTAAGAATGTTAGTTGCGAGTGTGAGAGTGCGTCTTAATCGACTTTTTGCGCGTGTCTGCTTGGCTAGCCCGACAATCGCTAATATCTATGAATCAATAACTATCCCCTTAATGCGGGCTTATGCTTAAAAAGTATAAACCATGAATTCAATTTATTTATTAATATTATTCTTCCCTGAAACTTAATTTTAATGCGTGTTGGGTTTTAAGCGCTGAAATGTGGTTTCAGAAATAAACACGAATAAGATTAAAATTTAATCTTTATTCAATCTTCCAATGTGTAGCATATATATATACACATAAGTTAGCAGCCTTGTAGCTCGCAATACGTGATCTTTGTGATGCGGTTACAAGTGCATCGCCCATAGCAGTTGGTATCTTGCACAAGTTTCAGTTGCCTCTTACAAGTTCTACGTGCAAGGGCGCCCACCCTTGTGCAAGAAGCCCCATAACCATCGCCTCGGCATGTGCACCAGTTGTTTTTCTCCAGGTATCTCTTCCCATTTGGGCACACTTCGGTTTTAGGATTAGGAGCTCCCTTAATACCCTGAAACAAACCATAATTTTATTGTGAAACATTCAACATGGTGATATATTTTGTAATGGGACAGTTTTTGGTGTAAGCGATTTGTTTTTATGTTTTAACATACATGTTACTAAACATATTTGAGTAAAATAAATATAGGTTATTGCAAAATACGTACAGTGTAAACTTGTTTTGTTGCTGTCACAAGCAAATTTACTTAAGCGATCGCCAACAAAACTTTCATCTACAAACTATGTTGTTTACAAGTAGGAAACTAAGATTTAAGAATGGTTTTAGTTGGTGAGACTGATATCTTTGATCTTATGATGTCTACAGCTAGGACTATGTTCGATGATAAATATATTTCTCAATACTTTGAAACTAAGACGCTAAAAACTAATAGCTGTAACTGAATAAATGTAGAATAGTTTAGTTTCCTGTTAAGTCACTCAAATATACAGGAACTATTTTTTCCTGTTGTGAAACTATCTATCAATTGTGGATTGATTTAATCTTGTTCTATGACGACTCTATATTGAAAATCGAGAAATAGGCACACATTAATCATAAAATTAAAAATAAAAGGCCGCTGGATGGCCACGATCTATCCGTGGATGCAACTTTATGCTCATGTCACTGTTTTGTTTACATGATAAAACAAGAACTTTCTGCATTGGAAACAGGGATAAATTCATGTTATAAAAATACAGTGGACAAAAGAACTACACATACTTCTATGCTCTTCTCTTATAAATTAATATCTTCTACCCGTAAAAAAGAGATGTGTCTTTAGACATACACATCGCAATCAACAACATCTAAATGGAGTGCACTTGATCGCATTTTTATAAACGAGATTTTTTTATCGGATTAAAATATATTTTCTTCCAAAGTAAACACACTTATGATTATTTTAAAATATGGTAATTTAGATAGACAATCAGATCAAACCATACATAACCTCACCTGTCCTGAAGACGTAACTGGCAAGTGTGCGATGCACACAGCCAAGACGAGGATAGCCCATACCATGCGCGCCATCTTTGATATCTAGAAGATAAAACATTCATTTATTTACTCTCTACTAACTAGTTTTAACCTTCATTTCAAGCAATAACACATGAAACTTGGATTAATAAAGAATTTACTTAAAAATCAATACCAAATACAAATATACAGAGAACAACATAAAATTCAAATTGTTTTATTGTAATATGAAATTGCAATAAAATATCAACTAACTTAGCTCAACTAATAAAATAAAGAACATAGTGAAACCATTATTAAATGATTAGTAAAATGAGTTTATAATAATAGTACATCGGCATAATAAGCTCATTTCAATGATTGAATCAATTTATGATACGTAAATTTCTGTATCTGTGACTAATAAGTTGTAAAATATTACTGCGATTAATACCAGACACAGATGTTTACTCTTAGTAAGATATCTTGGATATAAATACTGGACGGTATACGAACTTCAAATATAGCGAAGGTGTAACTGCACTAAACTCGATTTAATCTTGCGCTGTTGTTCGTAAACATAACAATAAAACGCAATTAAAATAGGTCATTCTCATTACTGCACCGCGAGATTACTGTCGATCGAATATTAATTGCTGAAACAAGGAAAAAAGAATACAGTGACATAGGCGATCCACAGAGGTTTATGTTCTTACTTACTCGCAGTCTCGTGTTGTTTACCGATACTTACGTGGAAAATATGCCAATATTTTGTGTGGTTATTATAATATGGTCATTATATTACTGCGAGGATGACAAATCCAAGAAATGTAATAGGTAACATTATTGGCATTATAGTTATTTGACATCCATTTTTGGTATATTATCAAGTAGCAAATTCAATCCATATTTGACGGCTGACCAATATTATTAATATGGATGACAACGGGGGTCCAGCGTACTTATCAATACGAAGTACATGTTTACAGAAATAAATAATACAGAAAACATAAAAAAAGTTTGAAATTAATAGTTATGAATATTGTAGTAAAGATGATGAATCAAAATGATGAGTAAGAAAGCTTCGAGGCCTATTACTTATGGTAACGAGTGGTGGATACTCTTTATTTAAATTCCAAAATTAAATACTAAATGGATTAAGATTTCGATATAAAATTTTGTTTTTCGTAGGACACTGTCTATCTTGGTGCCCGTCAGGGCGCCGCAGCCAAGTCACGATGCGCTTACACATTTGGACTTTACATCAAGCAGAGTTTTTTTTTGAGGTGTCAACCAATCACCGTGAAAAATTGTATGAATAAAATCTGTCATAATCATAAGAATTTAGGTACATGACAACACATGCGAAATTTTATTGCCATGGCCATTTCTTTTCGGTAAATAAATGGTTTGAATCATGCTCAAAATCGCTTTTAAGAATGTAAGTTACTAATGGCTACTGGCTATACTAAACTGTCTAATTAGTCAGTTTCAATTGCCAAGCGATTATGACCAAACGGGTGGGGCTACAACGTTCATATTTAACATGGATATTATAGTAATTAGTTATATAGTGCCTTTTGAAAGAAAAAGTAAAAAAAAGTTCACTGGGAGGAATAGAAATTAAGGTTTTAATATAAGCCTTGTACAAGTCTTTAATCAACAAGTAACTATAGAAACTTGGCAATAATAACCTACAATGCGGTACAAAAATCAAGTCTTTGGGCCACGAGATGTATCACATTCTATTGTTAGTTTCACTATCATTTCATGTATCATTTAGTTTATTATCTTAGGTGCCCGTTAGTGTAATATGGCGGTTATATACTCCTGTGTGTATTACACTTTGGCTTTTTCGATTACAGGATTAATGTTCATTTACTTGCGCATGGTGTTCGGGTAGCGTGCAACTATCGTCTTGTTTGGGTACACGAAAACCCATAGTAAAGGGAGCATACGAGAAGGGTTGAAGTCAGGTCTTTTCGTTACGTATTAACAATTAAGAAAATACATTCGTGTGTTGTCATAACATTGCTTTAATCAGTAGACATTTAGACAAGTATAATAAATAAATTAAACATTAAAAAAATTGTATTTAGAGTCTACCCACTCAGTAAGATAACTGATTTTCAGTAGGGGACAGTAAATCAAAGCGACCAGGCCCCGAAGCAATCGACGAGTGAGCGATAACCAACCAAAGATTGATATTTTTAATAGGATATCAATCAGTGGTATTCATTATATGCATATAATATCATTTTTATTTGTTACTAAAATTGTTGTGTTAAATGCATTGTTGTTGTAATGCTACTATTTCAAATATTTACGAAAATGTAGTTTATTGTTGTTTCTGCATCTATGTAATTTGATTTATTTAGTTGTCCTCCTTTGTAAATCAGTTTTTATAACTAAATAGGATAGACGTTAAATAAATAATAAATAAATAAATAAGGACAGTGCAAACACCCGCGGATCAACGCCAGAATCAACAAGGTCTATTCAAAACAAAACAACTCTGAATTTATCATGTGCTTAATTGCTATAAGGCTCCAAAGTCACCGTTTACAAACTCCTCCAAATCAAAATCCAAATCCAAATCAAATCCAAATCAGAAGATAAAAAACTTCTGACTTTGGCGTGAATAGAACCCTGGACCTTCTGCATTGGAAGCAGATACGCTAACCACAAGACCAACGAGCCACACTACATTTACTGTTAGACCTGATGGGTCGACATTTAACGATTACATAATAATAAGTTTCAATACTCACCAGTTTTTATGCCGACACCCGAGCCTTGATCTGCCGCAGCTACACGAAGAGAATGAGACTAAGTGGTTGATTTCCGAATAGAGTGGAGTCCTGACTGAGCGATGGCTGCCCATTATATAAATGATTTTCCCTTCCCTTTGATCCCGCTTTAGCTTATTATTGTTTTTGAATATATTAGAAGTCCAAGTAATAGGTGCTAAAGTTGGTAACATTACATCCTGCAATTACTGGATGTGAGTCTTTGGGACCTGTTGTTGAGTATAAGTTTATTATTTTAAGCACTATCTACGATAATAGTTTTACTAAATACGTTGTTGTTATTGAACAGATACTTGGAAGATTGCTTCATAACAATATGGCGCCGCAGCCAGGCCGTGGCGCGCTATATACTCAGGCACTTTATACAGCAGGCAAAGTTGGGGTGATACTTGTACAATACTTTCATGTATTGTTGAATAACAATATAAATATCTTCAATTAAGAAATTAAATAAAATGTATAGAAAAATTTAAGTTATTATTGTTAAGATAGACGTTAAATGAAAAAAAATAAAAATATCTATAGTTATTTTCATATATTTATAATAACGTTTTTATATTATGATAAACATTGACAAACAATCAACACAATCAATCACCAACGAACAAATATTTAAAAGTGTGAAACCAATTAAACTAATGTGTTGATAACTTTTCGCTGTGATCATTAAGTGTGAACTGTCATGAATAGTAAATAAGAATCTGTTATTCTCTTCTGCCTAACATCACTTCTAATTCTTAAAGTAATTATTTCTAGCTTGACAAATATAACTAACGAAGGAGGAATAGAAGATGAGTGAAGGCGAGACATTCTCTATGCGGGCCACTAATGGGATGCGTGTGGCTAGGTGTTGTTTTTGTTGCATCATCCATATCCTATTATCCTCTATATCCGATAAGCCTATTAACAGCCTATCATACTGGGCTTAATCCCCAGCCATATTCCCCTCACCCTAAACTTCTCTTACCCTCTGGTCTGGACACTGAGTGGAAGAGCTTTCCGGTCGTACTATGTAAGTTGTAACTTAGTTCTGACAACGTAGAATTATTCTAAGTTTTCAAAAATTAAGAACATAAATAATGGTATTCTGCATGGACGAAGGCGAATTAACATATTAGAGTTGGGACTCACCCATTTTTTGAAGTATTTTTGCTACAACAAAAACAAAAATTTTTATTGCATTTTTTTATTGATTTTCTCACGCTTACTTTTGTCAATACATCGATAATGTTGTGCATAATGCCGTTTTTTTGTTATCATGTTTCCTTACTTTAAAATACAACTTGTGGCAGATTTCAAAATATCTGTTATCATAGCCAAATGAAGACACAAATGATGCCGTCTTACACTATGGCATAGCACAGTAACTATGGGAATCTTTGGTGAGTATTTTTCTTCGAGTACCATTAATCGGCAAACAAAAGGTGTACATAGCCTTGTACATTTTGATAGTGGTTTTCACTCTAGTTTTACTTTAAAATAATTACGTATTGCTTTCAAAAGGAGTTTACTCGTCGAATCCTAATTATTATTTCGACGCTCTCGACTCTCGAGCGTGCAACGGGAAGATTTACCTTCCTGTCCCACATGATTAACAGTTCAGAAATTTAACTGTCGATAAATTGTTAAACATCAGCTTACTTATCAGAAATGCAATTGATAATCAAACAAATTTAAAAAAGGTTTGGTTACTAAAGTTAAGTAAAATACATTGTGAAGATATTGGTGAACTGAAGAACTACAGAAAAGGGCGGCAACTTGCTGTTATTATTGTTGTATGGTATTAAATATATCATTTATCTAATTGATCTGAGTCTTGAAAATATAACACTGTTTAAAAATGCACAAAAGTTGCTACGATAAAGACGTTCTATGAACCGCCCTTGATTTCTTGCCCATTACATGCATATCTGCTTGATTCGTATCGGATAACCGAACAGAAATGTATATAATTCTGAGGAAACACTACAGCCAGTCCTGATTTCATCAGAGGGCTACAAGAAATATCAATCAAGCTAGGCGATAGCCGATCACTCACTCCGTAGACCTATCAGGAACTCAGGAACATGTCTTATCAGGGGAACACTCAATACAAGAACTCTCCCTAGGGATAACTCGCCAGATGGGATTCGTTGGATGGACACTCCCTTTCAGCGCAACAACTTCAACACTCCGGTTCAAGTTGGTTGAGGAAATAGAGCACATTACTGGTAACTATTACGGAAGTAAAATAAACTATATAACATGAAATTATAGGCTGATGACCAACCGTTGTTGGGTCACCTCAAAGATCCTGTTGTAAGTTTTGTAATCTGTCGCCTTATGTGTGTTGTATTTAGAAGGCAGTGGCTTTAACTTGAAGGTGTTTTACTTGTGCCGGTCACATTCCTTCCACCATGTTGTGATTTTCAATAAACTTGTTGTTCTTCATCAGATATTAGCCATCCTTCCATACCATAAAAATGTAACAACAGATCCAGCTAAATAAATAATCAAAAAATACATTTAAAAAATTATAATCAGCTTCAGTTCTCATGAATATATTACCCACAGAGGAAACGAAACGTCGAGGTACGTACAATGCTAACTCGCGACGCGGCGAAATAGCCCAAAACTCATAGAGATTTTTCATTTAGATTAATTAATTACACATTTTCATACAACTAATGGTTTTGCAAAATAATGGCCAAATCCTTCATAGTTGATAGAGTAAGGTCATCTATTATCGAAACAGGTATCGACAATTCTCGAAGAAAGTCCTGGAATAAGTGAGGCACTGCTGTTAGAGCTCCCAAAAACAGACCTTTCACATCCCAATAACTTTACTGGATTGGGTACTTGTTTGCAAGGTCTGGTATTATACAGGGTGAATAATCAGACGGTTTTCTTTTTTTACATTTAACTCCTCAGCTTTATTTACAACTGATGCGAAGTAAAACTAAACTTCTTGATCACTTCTTATTCGTCAAACTTGTGTTTGTTTTTTATCGTAAGACATGACACTCATGGGTAGACGGACATAAAAGTTATACATATAGGGGTGGTTTGTTTCCATATAATATTGCATTGAAGTCCTGGATTAAAGCCACTTTAAGAGGGCAACACTGAAAAATATGAACATCCTTCCCAAAACAAACATTACCATCATAAAATAATTACGTAATTAACTCTATAGGTATTAACACGCATATTGTGTTTATTCAACGTGAATACATCCCCTATACTCCCCATGTATTTCGATTTTAACATCGTTGTATTCAATTAACACGATGTGCCATCTATTTCATTAGCATCATTTACTTGTATATGATTTATAATCGTTTTCCCCTGCCCCTACAGAAGATAGATAGGCAATTTTCATTACATCACGCCCATATGCACCGTCCGTCCGTCCGAAGCGCTACCGGAAGAACCGACGGTGGCGCTGCCCCGTGGAATTAATGGTCAATTTAAAGTGTTCATCAACTGCGACTTCCTGCTCGCATTCCCCGCGCTTCAAGACCACGATGCCAGGCGTGATTTATAGTGCTTAAAGCCAGATCGTCCCCTGTACTGCCCACTCGTGGTATATTAAAACCTTATCTGATGACGAGAGAGGTGTTAGGATATTAGATTTTATTATTTTTCTTGAAACATCGTTCATCAATTTGATTTAATATAAACGGGATGAATTATTTTTAACGTTTTTAATCTGTATCATTAATTATAATTTTATTGTTTTTTGGGGGGAAATTAAAATGCGGGGATTTTGCCAATAACCATAAAAAGAACAATGTCGATGAACGAAACACAATATGAAAGGTAATATGCGATGAACCGATTATTTCGGTATACTACAGTCTTCGCTTGGAAGCACATAGTTATTTTTAATCGATCCATCACTGCATTTTACTGCATTGCCTTGTTTGTAGATATAATAAATACTATTCCCTGTTAAAGGCCACTTAATTTACTTATACTAAAAACAATAGTTATGAATAAATAAAATAAATAGTTAGTTCATTATTTACTTATCTCTGGCAACAGGTACATTCAGCAACAAGTGTTGAGTTCGCTCATTAATCATTTTCTAAATACGATTAAAAAAATAAATTATTTAACGTCTTTCCCATTCAGTAAAAAAATCTGATTTAAAAAGGAAGACAACTAAATAAATCTTATTACATAAATGCTGACACAACATTGAATTACGGTTAAGTAAATATTTGAAAAAGTAATATTGCAACAACAATGTATTAATAACACGTAACAAACAAATATTATCACATTTAAAAAATAAATAATTTATCGTTAAATACAAGAAAGAAGTAGAAAATAAATTACAAAAAATTAAATAAAAGCACATTAAGGCAAAAAATCAAGGACGGGTATTATAAATTATTTTTAAAAAAATGAAAAATGTGAATGATTATTTGAAAAAATGTAACATACATATTGAAAGTAAATGATAAAATAAAACAAAATAAGAGTGATTTGTTTGAGATTTATATTGGTAAACTGTCATAAACAGCTGTATATAAGTGAGTGGAGTTTCATGTGGTTGATGTAAATTTCAATCATCAGGTTTACTCGGTGTGAGTGTGACCCACTTCAGGTGACTACTAGGTAACGGAGTGATCGGCTGATATGAACGTATTTCCGAGGTCTGTTGGGTAAACTCAATCCAAGCATTCGCTTATGACTAGGAAACCTTGGACAAACCTGCAGTCAGGACTAGAATAGATTTCATCGAACCGCCCGTACCTCCCGAATAAGAGTCCAGAGTTCTAGCGACGGTCTATTCAACGTTGTAACTTGTTACTATTTCGTCATTACCAGTGTTGGGACTAGATTATTGCATTTTTATATAGATACAGATAAAGATAATCCTCCAAAAATGTATCTAGATAAAATACAAAAACATTATCAAGATAAAAGATAATAGATACAAATAAGTATCAACATAATTGTGCTAAAATAAAAAATTATTATTATCGCAGAAAAGCAAATTTATTTACCAACTTTTGCCGCTATTTTCAAATATGCGGACTCAATGGAAACATAATGTAGTATACTAGTAGCATAGTAGTGATTCATTATTTTATTTTTCTAGGGTATTGTGACCTAACTACTTTATCAAAAAAATTATCAAAAAGCTTAAGAAGTTTAGATAAGATACACTTTGATGAGATATTGTAGGCTTTCACGACCCGTAGATTACTTAAGTTATGTATGATCACTGGGCTGTTTCGTCGTGTCGATAATGAAGCACTGTTTGACGTTTCGCCACCTATGATGGTGGCTTCTTCAACAATCAAACGTATATATATAAGTCAAGATAGACATTATTTAACAAGATAATGGAAAAAGATAGCAACACAAAACTTATCTTGATTAGATAATAGATAACATATTTTATCTAGATAAAATTTTCTAGATTAGTCCCAAAACTGGTCATTACTAATTCAAAATATGACAGAAGGACTAACCACAAGTTTATAAACAAATATTATACATTAAAAAAAGAATTCTTTTGAATGGATATAATGTTGGTTTACAACTTTGGCCGTACCACTCCCTGGGGCATTAATAATTACTAGGAAAACGCTAAGCCCGCCGCGTTGATGGATGAGCTTTTTAAAGTTTTTATTTGCGTGGGATATCTTTACTTTTGCAAGTGCTTTGTTTTGCTGCCTACGCATTGTAGGTGAATGTTGTCAAGTTTCTTTTGTTTCTTGTCAATTGGTATTATTTACCGTAAAAAACTAATATTAAAAGCTTTATTTCTGTGGATTCTGGCTAACTTTTTCAACTTTTTCTTTCAAAAGGTACTACATCACCATAACCTTAATGTCCATGTATAATATGAACATTGTAGCCCCACCCGTTTGGTCAGAATTGGCCAAAATGGCACGAAAATATCGCACAAAAATAAAAAAATTATATTAAAAGCTTTATTTCTATAGATTCTGGCTAACTTTTGCAATTTTTTCTTTCAGAAAGCATAAAACCACCATAACCTTAATGTCCATGTGAACTATAAAGGTTGTAGCCCCCCCGTTTGGTCAGAATCGGCCCAAATGTCACGAAAATATCGCAATAAAAATCGAAAAAAATCGTAAAAGTACGATATTCATGAGAAATATTTCTTCGATTGTACCCAAAAACGTAGCAAGTCTAAGTTCAGAGATTTCGAAGGTCCTGTCAAATTTTCATCAAGATCGGATATGCCGTTTGCCCGGTAAAGAGCGAACAAACAGACAGAAAAAAAAAAAAAAAAAAACACCCGAGCTAAATTTTTTGGGGGGTCGGTGAAATTGAAGTCTTCGCTTCGCTCATCCAATTAAATGTTGATATTCCTAACTTTTTAAAGTTCAAGTATTAATTTCGAAATTTATACAATTTTAACACTAACAAAAACACAAGGATAAGAGATTTGTCAGGAAGACCAAACAACAAAAATTGGCTATCTTGAAAGAATTTACCAAGTAATATAATGTTTAAATAGGCTATAAAGGAAAAATCAAATTGCCCAAAAGAAAAAGCACGACAAAGTTTATATTAGAATCAGGCATAGATTAATGGATGGCCTCATACGACGCATAGCATGAATAACACATGGTAACCTAATATCAAATCCGTGCGTAATTTTGCAAGTTAAATCACATCCTAATATACGCTTTCTTCGAAAAACACATTTGCAACTCAAAAAGCTAATTTAATGGCATTTTCTAAATCACAGGGTGTAGGGGGTAGGGGATGGATATGCTCTAAGTCATTTCGGCGTCAAATTGACGTAAATGCGCTGGCTAATGTCCCAGACACCATTCCATTAGTGCCGGGGCAGAGCCAGTCGTTAATATCCAGCAGATGATGATGGGTGGTGGTAATCTGTAACCGCGTACTCGATGTCCGTTGGGTGGAAATCCGAACGCGATCTTTAAAGCAGACTTAGTAGAGAAAATATCACCACAGGTTAACGCTATGTGATTGGATCTAATAAAATATCGATAACGATTTGGAAGGATTTTAAAGAAAGATTGTTTGCTGTCACTATGAGCTGGCTTAATTGAGTGGTTTAGATTTTTCAAAGAGCGATTTATTTCATTTCTTGTCTGTTTTATAAAGCACGAGAAATGTAACTTTATCATTTTTAACTCAACCAAAATCTTTATCTTAACTTGGATGTATTGCCAAGGCAATTTTTTTTTAAATATTATTTTTCAGGATTTACTTTCTAGTTACTTGAAAATCTTACATATGATAAGAATAAATTATTCTAAATCATGATAAGTTGTAAAAAAAAGTTCTGGAAATGAAATATAGCAGCTTTCGCGCCATATGAAAACAGTCACTTTAACACAATCAAAAAAGCATTTTTTTAAAAATAATAATAATTACTAGGAAAACGCTAAAGTCCCGCCGCGTTGATGGATGAGCGGTTTTTTGTAAGTTTTTTGTTTGCGTTTTTTGCGTTTGTTTGCACTTTTTCCTTTGCAAGTGCTTTTTGAATGCATTGTAGGTGATTGTTGTCAAGTTTCTATTGTTATACTTGTTAATTGGTATTATAAACCTCAAAAAACTCATATTAAAACCTTTGTTTCTGTGGATTCTGACTAACTTTTTCAACTTTTTCTTTCAAAAGGTACTACATCACCATAACCTTAATGTCCATGTGAAATCTGAACGTTGTTGTCCCACCCGTTTGGTCAGAATCGGTCCAAATGTGACGAAAATATCGCACTAAAAATTAAAAAACTAATATTAAAACCTTTATTTCTATAGATTCTAGCTAATTTTTTCAACTTTTTCTTTAAAAAGGTACTTCAACACAATAATCTTAATGTCCATGTGAAATATGAACGTTGTAGCCCCACCCGTTTGGTCAGAATCGGCCCAAATGTGACGAAAATATCGCACTAAAAATCGAAAAAAAATCGTAAAAGTACGATATTCATGAGAAATATTTCTTCGATTGTACCCAAAAACAATACACCTCTAAGTTCAGAGAAAACGAAGGTCCCCTTAAATTTTCATCAAGATCGCATATGCCGTTTGCCCGGAATCGAGCGAACAAACATACGGGAAAAAAAAAAAAAAAACAAACATTGGAGCTAATTTTTTTGGGGGGTCAGTGAAATTGAAGTTTTCGCTTCGCTCGCTGCGCTCGCTACGCTCATCCAATAAAACATTTTAAAGTCGTGCAATCTACTTAAATTGTAAACTTGAAAGTGAAAATATCAGAGATAATATTATTGGTAACGTTGTTAAAGCGTTATGATATCTTTGGAGGAGGAGCCGGGTTCGATCCCCGACCCCTAGGGTCACCAATATATTGTGTATTATTCTGGTTCAATGACAATTTATAAACTTCAAAGGAAACACGTACAGCCGCGATCATATCAAATCAGATGTTCTTCAAGGGATATAAAAGATACCTACCGTTATCGACCTCACTCGTGAATATTCGGTTTGTTCTGGCGTCGCTATATTCACAGAGCCATCACTCGCTGACGTCATCTAACCAGCCGTGAGGAAACATGGTGGCACTATTTTACTTTAGCATTTGGCCTATTGGGACTTTTAAACACTGGGCCCTGGGTGAAGTTAATATTAGAACAACATTTGTATTATATTAATGGATTCACCAAACTCTGCATAACATTAGCGCAGGATTATTTCTAGTGTAGAAATAAATTTGGGATAGTTTTTATAGTGACATAAATAGGGCAAGCCGTCCACTCCTTGCCCATCCGCTGGGTGCTAGCTTAGTGTGACTTTAAAGGTGCCTTTTAGAACAAATCCGAGATTTGCCGAGTGAGTGTCGGTGGTGTCGGTAAAAGATTACCCTTGATTTACTTCTGACGCCTAGTGTACCAATAGAGGTCATGATAGGTTATCGTGAGATATCCCTACACGAGCATAGTCGGACGGACATTAGCGATGTATAAATAGATGTATACAAAATTGTAAAGATACAAAATTATAAATTAGGATATAATTTTGGTTAATTTTGTAATTAATAATTAATAAACTAAATGAAAAAATTAGACAGGCAATGTTATATGTTTTTTTATTTTATTTTTTTTCTTTTGTTTCCACCCCCCTTTTTTTTATTTGGTTTATTAATTAATTTATTTAATATTCTTTTTTATTTGTTACCAAAATTATTGTGTTCTAATGCATAGTAATTGTAATTTTACTATTTAAAATTGTTTGTCAGTTCATTGTTGTGTCTGTATCTATGTAAGTAGATTTTTTTTGGTTGTCCTCCTTTGTAAATCAGTTTTATAACTGAATAGGATAGACGATGAATAAATAAATTCAGGGTTTATATCTGTGTGTAAGACCAAAACTTATTATCATGTTATTGATTCCATCTTTTGGGCTAGAATTACAACCACAAGGTGACAACATCTAGACAAAGAAATCATGTTAACATGAAGTGAACGCCGCTGTGACACATTAACATGACTTCACATCAAACCCGAGAGTTGTTAAAGTGTTTGCACAAGTTGACAAAGAGTTTGAAGCAGCCCCTTACTAGAGGTCGGTGATGAAGTGTTTGGCTGATAGGGGGGGGGGTGCATTTCGAGTACTGAGGGGGAGAAAAGGCAGAGCGGCGGACGAGGGGTCAAAGAAAAGGGTAAGAAATGAAGCACAAAATCACAAGCGGCGAACAGAAGATACTCAAGTGGTTCATTATTTTCTGACGCAACATAAATTAAAAAGGAAAAAGAGACACGTTTTTCATTTAAGTTCGTTTTTTTGGTTCAAATCTAAAGGGAATGAGATCATTAAAATTGTGAGAAATCGCCATAATGAGTTCTGTTTTTTTCTCTTTGTATGCTACGTCACGTTACAGCAGTGCTTTAGCATTTCTAAATTTATCCAATGCAGTATTAATACGAATTAAAATACACAGCGGATTTCGTTTCAATCGAAATTCGAATCTCTGTGCTCCCTTTTGAAAACCACGACGTGGAAATTGACAAAGAATGAAAATGTGATTCATGAAATGGTGGAATAATGAAGTCTATCGATTTCTCCTAACAAAGGAGGCTTGGTATAAACAAGGGGTGACTTCGTTGAGACGACACACGTCGAGCCACTAGAGATGATGTGTTATATGCACGTGGCGGTGTGGAAAAACGCAGCAACTTGAGATCAAGTGTTTTGCTGACATAAGGGTGGTTGCTATCTCGCCATGATGATGTAATGAGACACGTGACGAAGACGATTTTTCTTGCTTTTGCTTAACGTCTCTATTAATACACTAAGGCTATTTATTATTTATTTTTATTATTTATGTAACTACTATCCTATTCGGTTATAAAAACTGATTAACAAAGGAGGACAACTAAATAAATCTAATTACATAGATGCAGAAACAACAATAAACTACATTTAAGTAAATATTTGAAATAGTAGCATTACACCAACAATGCATTTAACACAACAATTTTGGTAACAGATAACAATAATATGAAATGCATTTAATGAATGAATCAAATATAAACAATAATAATTATTCGAGACGATGAGTGGTGAAAGATGTCGAAACCATGCCTTATGCGGGATTCTAGCCCACTTCCTTATCGTACGTGCCACCGCGGACGGCTGTATATACGCCGATTGATTAGTGATCCTGAATAAAATTATTACAAGTATATCTTCAGGGAAAAACAGCAATGCTGAGATTTAAGCAAAATATTATTATTTCAAATATCCTTTTGAAATTCCCTCGTAACTGTCCACAAATAACAAAACAAGTGGTGATAAGAGATATTTAAGTTATGCCTGAACACTCTACATACGAAAGTAATACTTAGGTTAAATACTTGTTGATGCATGCAGTTTCATGAACATTATAAAATCATCATATTAAAATAAATTGGTCGCGTACAAATAAGAAAGAATTTGAAATACCCCTCAATAACAAAAATCAATAATATGGACCATTATCAATAAATCGTTTACTTATATCGGAAAAAAAAAATACCAATATTTGTAGATAATACTGTGACTATTTAAATCTTTTACTTTTTTGATAGTGGATACAACTGTTATAAAAAATACTCATTATGCACAATGTATAGTCCATGGTGAAAAACCCTGATCTTTGGACAATAATTCTCTATTTTACCCACTATACACACTTCTCTGGCCATGTGATGTTGTTCAAGATCAGGTGGGCTAATGACAATCACCAGATGACCTTTGTGTTCCAGTCGGCCATCTTGAATGTCGCCTCGTAATGTAATTACCGTTCTATTTCCACCGTATCGTTGCTGTTGTTTCTCGCATCGAGAACACCACGCTGTCATTTCCTGGTGAGCTTCTTCTCTATTTCCTGTGCTATTTCCCTGAATCACGAACACTGTTGGACATCGATATTTTGTTTTGTTCTTGTTATTAGGTTTGATTTAGTTTGATTCGATAACGTGTTTAATCTAGAGAAACAGACATGTTGTAAAGGGGATGCACTAATTGATTTACAAGGATGAGTAAACATACATGTTATACTTGGACTAACATGGTTTGATGCAGAATGCAGGGTTTATTCTGGAACGAATTAAAGCTCTATGGATTGTCTAATGGGGTTGTGGATTGCAACAATGTGTCAAGCTAGAATGTGTGCATGTCTCTTAAAATAAATAAAAATTAATACATTCGTATTTAGAGTCTACTCACTCAGTCATATAACTTATTTTTGGTGGGGGACATTAACCCAAAATAAATAAATATATATAAATATAAATATAAATATAAATAAGAATAAATAAAAAATAAATTTATAAAAAAATATTAATTATTTTCAGGTTTTTGGATTTTCCTAAAAAGTCTAAAATTTACCATATTCGTGGATTTAGGGCTGTCCATTGCCTTTTTGACTACTATGACAAATTTCATATACGTCGGATTTATCCTGGCCCAGTGAATAGCTATGTGCCAACTGCCAAATGCGTCCTATTCCCTCTTAAATGGTCATCTTGATGCATGATTGGTTGGTAGCTGTTGGACACATCATTTTTTTTATTTATAAAAATTATAAAATAATTTGCCAGTTATGTGCATTAATCAATATTGTATAGCTTTGCAACATATTTAAAACTTAAACCAAATGAAAAACATCAACATGTTGATGCACAATCCGTATAATGTTAGCCATCTCTGCGTTCACTATCTCTGTGATCCGTTCCATTGTTCTACTAGCGCAGGGTCTCTGAGCGATAAGCTACGTAATAGGGCTAGATTCAGAGACTTAATAACTAAGAGTTGGGGGTTAAGTAATTAAACACATTTGACACTTAGCGGGACCCTACAGTACTGCAACCGTGTTTGCGATAGAATACGCAGGCGTCATTCAAGTTGGCGTTATTACAAAAACGCATATTGTAAAATTTATTGGTCTTATACACTATTTAAAATATTCTTTATTTATAGTCGCGTTGATTGATGAACGTTTTTGTCTGCAGAGTCATATTTCCACATTGTCAAGTTATTTATTAGACTCATTTACATTATCATCATTATTACATGATAACAAATACTCAAAATGAACGTCTGTAAAAAAATTGTATATTTGTTACTGTGTCCAGTAAAATTTGTTTAAACTTGCCTAGACTTATTAATTCTTCACGAGAAAAATAGTCATGAATTCCGAATCCCCAATTGAGTTTTGCAAACGGAGTTCCAATATGTCATTGACTAGACCAATAAGAAACAAACATAGGGTGTCTTGTTTGTTTTACTATGTTTGTAATCAAACACTATACCGGTCTCATGGCTACTACAGTCATGAAGGAATTTTCAGGGAATCTTCGTAATATCTTAATTTAAATCTCATACAATTTAAAGTGCACTTTCAGTGCTTAAACGTAATTTAAACAACAAATGATTATAATACCTAAACATGAAATTACAAATCGTGATATTTCGTAGCTGAGCAAATTAAATCAATAGTTGCTAAAATGACATTTTATTATCCCATATTCTAATGATGTTGTAAAGGTATAATCGTTCAGATACACAAATTAATGCTTCTTTAAAAATACGTTGTTTTCAGTAAAACTGTAAAAACTTACAAAAGTATAAAGCATAGTAGGCAAAATAGGACCAATAGATCATAATGGAAAATACATCAAATCGATTGTGAAGTGTTTCCAAAGCGGCCCATAGTTAGATTTAAACTAAGTAAGTAAAATAAAATAAATTGCAATTTAGTTCACCATGAGCTGGGAAAAATGTCAAACTAGGCTTTGCCCCTTTGGAAAAGTTAACTTATAATAAATTACAAGGCGACGTTTTCGAACTAGGCTTTGGAATAGTTCAAGTCACAAAAATGTTGTATTTACTAGATTTATTTGTTCGATTGATCCTACTATAGGCTCTGTAGCATTAGAGCAACATATGTGACCACTTAATCCCGCCAGAAGATGTGAGCCTCTCCTTCCACATATTTCCCTACTCAATTGTTTGGCTAAATGCTCACGAACAAGCTCAAACTTAAAGTGGTCAACTTTTCAAATGAGTTCACATCATAAATTGTGTTGAGAGCACACGTCAATCTTAACAGAGGAATAAAAAGTAATTATCGTAGATAATATGAATAGGCAAATTTTCTTACAAGCCTAAATGACAATTTAAAATTCGCTTCATCGGCAAACCCAACAAATTTCATATACATTCTGGAGGACGTTTTCACCTCAAATTTTATTTTTAGGAAATTGAGATTTTAGGAGGATGTAGAGGAGGAATCACACAACTTTGAATGACCTTTTGACACTGTTCGGCGGCCATTTTTCATGTGAACCACTAGAACAAAATTGGAGGTCTAATTAAAAATGTACTTTTATAAAAATTATTGAATTATACACGGTGCATCATTAAATAAAAATACTAAATTATTGTTAACAAGATTAATTTAATGTAATCTGGACGATCAAATTCATTGAAAGTAATAAATAACAACCAAATGTCAAGTCATTATTCGTTTTCAAAAGTTGACAACAATGGTTTTATTTTATTGACCAATGAGCAATCTTCCCAATACCACTTTCATACAATCAGCTAAAATATTACTAAAGGCCTGTCGTCTGCACAGCACAGGCCCTAGCTTACGTCGTCTGCTTTAATCTTGTTTCTGACTAATTTCTTTACTCGGTTGCTCTTCTGAGTTCTGGGCTTGACTAATTATTAATTTATAATATTTTAATGTTATGAAGGCCTAGCCTATAAGTATTGATTAAATGAGTAGGTCTATCAATTGTCTTATGTTGAAGTAAAGTAGGTCTTTACTACTTTAAACCTAGTAGGGGCCGCGGGAAAAAAACAGTCTAGTAAGCCAACCAATTAGGTAGGGCCTAGGTACCTAAACAGTAAATACGTACAAGACAACAGGAGACCTAAGGCTTTTAGAAAAAAAATTAATATTCCTTTTGGGGGGTAGGGCTATAAATACTAGGCCTAGGCCTAGGCTACACTACCTGGGTTGGGCCCATGCTAGGCTACGCGTACCCTAGGCTAGGCCTAGTTTCCCCAAATTGAACACATATCACAAGAATTTCCCTGTTATATCAATGTAGGACTAGATCTAGCTAGCCTAGGCTGCATATTGAAGCTAGGTCGAGGCTTTTGCCCCCCCCCCCCCCAACCCTAAAAGAGAAATTGCATTGGGCCTGGCCCTAGGCTAGGCTAGAACGCCCTAGGGCCAAGTTCAATTTTTATGCAAATAGAATTGTGTTGATTAAAATAAAATAACAATAATATAGGCCTAAGACAAAGAATTTTAATATCCAAAACAATTCAGTGACAAAACATAACACGCAATGACAGTATCCTAATGAAACATAACCTCCAACGTTTGGAATGGTCTGTTGACATACACCTAGTTCGTCACCTCGCCACACGCATGCAGCGCACGGAGTAGAACAATGATGCTAGCAATTTTATTTTTCCTGTGTTGGTTACGCCGATTTAAACAAATGCAACTTTGAAGGTCGTTCAATCTAGGCTGAATCCTACTCTATCAAATAATTTCATATTTTAATAATAAATATCCCCTACAATAGCTTGGGAAATAACCAATAATTTTCTCTTGTAAATGGCGTACAGACGGTCACTAAAAAAAGAAAATTAATATTATGATAAGGCAATGGAAACATTTGTGTTTTCTTTCATGAATCATTGTGAAAAAATTAATTTTATGCAGAAATATAGAATGAAAAAGTGCTTTTGAAAAAACGCTTGCATTCAGCATTAAAGCCGAGCTTATAACTTCTGATACGAACGTGAGATTTTTAAAGGTAATTGTTCAAAAAATTAATATTATTAGTAATTAAAAACTATAATGATTACAATATTGTACACATTTTTTATGCAGTGTATCACTTTTCTTATTTTGCTTACCTAGGGAACTAAAATCAGAAATTCCCGATGGATTTTAGTCCTTCCTATAAATATTTTGTCACGTTATCTACCCACGCAGCCAATCAAGATGGTCTAAATCATAACGTCGTGTGTGTAATCAATGAACGCACGCGAGCCGTGACTGATGCCCCCCACCCCCCCCCCCCCCCCCCCCACTGAACAGATCTCTCGGCATCGGGTATAACTCTCCGGCCGCGTTCTGTGCATCGCTAACCAGAGCTACCTAGGGTTTATCATCTGGTGTCCCAGGTGGGGCCTCCGCTAAGTCATTGCCGGCATCTGCGGACGATGAAGGCTATCAAGGTAGAGCTTCACATGTTTGTTATTCAACAGGCTCCAGTGGTCGATTTGTCGAGAATACAAGAGTGCGTGTGTGTGTTGGACTGTTTTGAGCGTGATGCGTGTGAAAGTGCGGTGTGGGTGGGTGTTGTGGGGGGTGGGGGGATGGATGTAAGCCTATTGCTATGTTGGATTGGAGTGTTTATTTCTTAACTTGTTTTTTATTTCATTATTTAACGTCTATCCTGTTCAGTTAAAAACTGATTCACAAAGGAGGACAACTAAATAAATCTAGTTTCACTTCATAAGAACAGACACAACAATGAACTAAGTTAAAGTTGAAATAGTAACATTACAACACAGTGTAGTAATAGCACAATTATTTTGGTAACAAGTTCAAAATGGATATTAAATGGAATCAATTAACGAAGCGAATATAAAAAAGGGAAAAAAGAAGTGGACTAAAAAAACGAAGAAAGAAAAAACGGAAATAAAAGTTAAAGTTTATCTAATTTAATTTTAAAAACTGATTTAAAAAAGGATTTTTTTTAAGTATCTATGTTCAAGTTATATTTTTAATATTATTGTCACTCTGTGTTCTTATCTCATTATCACATTTTTAAGTTTAAAAGTTGGAGTTTTAACGTAATTTTAGCAATAGTTCAGTTTAGGCATAGACATGACTTTGGGCTGTGTATTTGCGTGTTTGTGTGTATTTGTATGTAATAATAATTTTAAAAATATAAGATAATTATTATTTTTGGTTATATGATATTTATCCATCGAACACAGGGGTAGTGTAAATGCAATGTAACCGTATTATATCATTGTGCCATGGAACTACTACATTATCTAATCTTTATTCACTTTATATTGAACGGTGTGCATACTTTAAAGTATTTCAAAATGTTTGTCGACCTTATATTTCCCGTATTACAAACACCCACTCTCTCAAGTCTTACATAGCGTGTGCAAATGTCATTGCGACTACGTTAGTGCAGATATAATACAGGTGATTCTCCGTTTTGTTGGATAACGAGGCACAAAGGCATATTTCAAGTCTTTTTCTAGATAGATTTGATGTGAGAACGTTTATTTGTATCGAAATTTATAACCTTTATTTACATATAAAACTTCAACACAATCTTGACTAACTTTGACATAAATAATTGTGAGTTGGGAACAACAGATTTTTCATCAAAACGATAGTAAGTATTTTCTTTTCGTGACCCAGATGTATAATGTAAGGAAACATAATTTTTAAAGTTGTAAGAAACGTGATTCTTGTAATAACAGTTATAATCTTTATTTCTTAGGGGGTGTGAGTTTATTGCTAACTGGAAAAACGTGTGAAGGGTAGTTTCACTTGGTTGAATTAAACGATTTAAAATGTATATTTTATTGTAATTAGTTGTATATCTGACACTTTTCATCGTATTATATATCCAACTCACAGCCTTGTGTAACAAATAAAACGAATGAGTTTCGTTACATATTAAAACACCGCGGAATGTGCAACAGAGAACAGTTTTGCTGTATCGCTGATTGTTCATAATAATTGATAATATTCATTACTGTTCGTGCTATAAGGTTAGCGATGATTTAAGTTTGTCTAATGTTTAAGTACAAGTTTTGTTAAACGTCTTTACGTTGTTTTCATAACAAACGAGCAAACTTAAACACACTTGAGAAATAATTCACAGCAAATAATTACTTTCATTAACTTTTAACAGATAATAAACGTGTTCTTAAAAAAATATTAAAATGCGTTTCGTGATACAAAAGATTCCACGAAACATCTTATATTAACTTACCTTTGACAACAGGAATTCACCCATAAGTGCTTAGTAACAGAGGCTAAACTCTTTAAAAAAAACAGCATAATCACACAATATAAAACAATACAAAGATGTAATACATATTAGTACACGAACACGTATTATAAAATATAGAAATACAATAATGCAACTCGAATAGGAAAAGTTTGAATAAAAAAATATACACTTATAAAACCAAGTTAGATAAATATTAAGGCTATCTTGATAAAAACTAAAAATCGGTCGACAATGAATTTTGTTCTGAACTAACACATTTGTTTCAGGGCAATTGACTCAGGTTCTTGAAGTTAACTACGAACCTCATGTGAATATAATAAACGTTATCTTTATCTAGAAAATAATTGGATTATATTTCAACATTGCAAAGCGGATATTGTCTCCCTCACCAAGTCCTAACTCACCAAAATCCAAGTTTTTTAACGAAACGATTGTGACAATATAACTCTTGGATATTATTATGATAACAACTTTTCCAATTACTTTGTTTCCTGTAAAAAAGTTTCTTCGTTCATTTTAATCTTTTCCCTCGAGTTGGAAAAACTTTAAATCTAGTTCAATATTTAAAGTTTTACTTAGCTCGGTTTAATTAGTAAAATCTATTGGATCATACGGTAAATCAAGCAGAAACTCTGTTCTTATAATTCAATTAAAATATACGAATACATGTTTATGAATTGAACCACTTAATTGAAATTAAACGAAACCAGGTTCTGAAATATTAAACGTGCAATCATAAATCTAAAGTTTCTTTCCAAAGTGGTTGTTTTGAAATTAATCACAAGTTCATATATACTTCGCTTATAGTTGAATAATGAATTTGACTTTATTTCGTTTTTTGGTTTCTCTAATTGCTCATTTATTATTACTTCTATAAATTCTACACTTGCACTCAGCCGCATAACCGCTATCCATGAGTTCACTGCAACGAACAATACGCTTATTAAGCCAGCGGTTTAGCCGCGGTCGCTTAGCCAGTTTCCACTCGAACACCAAAGTTAAGCAACCATAGAGCGTGGTCGGGGATAGAGTTGGTGACCGCTCTGCCCTGAGACACACGTTTACCGTTGGCTGGAGCAGACGGAGGGTTAGAGAGCTAGTGTGACGGCTTCGTTCTCCTCGACGTCTGCTCGACAGTCCGGGTTAGTGGAGGAACCTATATGACTATCAAGGTTACACCGTCCTTTCGGATGTGACGTAAAGCCGTCGGTCCCTTGGTACTTTTCGATAGGAGTAGGCTACGTGCCAGTACCGGGTTACTCCTCCTCCTTTCTATTCATCTTTAATCCTCATCTATCACCACTCATCGTCTCGAATAGCCTTAGTGCATTTATATGAGACGTTAACGCTATACACATCATTTAGGAGCTTATTGTAGGTCTGGCTATAGTCACGTTGAAGAGAGTGTGTAGCTCCTTTTACAATGAGCACCTCATGCCACTAAGTAATCACTTACCTCTCATTGTATGGCTTCAAGCAAATTAAGGAGGAATTAGGTTGGTGAAATTTTTAAACATAGTTCTTCAAATATAGACATTATATTGGGCATTCGTTTATGCAAACTTTAATATCCCTTGCATTAAAATCGAAAATCAATCAATTACACATTTTGACAACAAATAACTATTCTTACTTATTTATTCATAAAACGATTAATGTTGACATGTTGTCATGTAGCAGTATAGATACATAAAATATCGGTGGCCACCCGAATAGCAACATAGCGCTCTAGAAATAATTAAGTCCATAATATGACGCACAAACGCTTGCTTTACTGTCTAAGCACTAAGGTTTATTATTGGATGAGCGAAGCGAAGACTTCAATTTCACTGACCCCCCAAAATTTAGCTCGGGTGTTTGTTTGTTTGTTTGTTTGTTTTTCTGGCTGTTTGTTAACTCTCTACCAGGCAAACGGCATATCCGATCTTGATGAAAATTGAGGGGACCTTCGAAATCTCTGAACTTAGAGGTGTATTGTTTTTGGGTACAATCAAAGAAATATTTCTCATGAATATCGTACTTTTACGATTTTTTTCGATTTTTATTGCGATATTTTCGTGACATTTGGGCCGATTCTGACCAAACGGGTGGGGCTACAACGTTCATATTATACATGGACTTTAAGGTTATGGTGATGTAGTACCTTTTGAAAGAAAAAGTTGAAAAAGTTAGCCAGAATTCATAGAAATAAAGCTTTTAATATAAGTTTTTTATTTTTGTGCGATATTTTCGTGCTTTTTGGGCCAATTCTGACCAAACGGGTGGGGCTTCAACGTTCATATTATACATGGACATTAAGGTTACGGTGATGAAGTACCTTTTGAAAGAAAAAGTTGACAAAGGAAGCCAGAATTCATAGAAATAAAGCTTTTAATATAAGTTTTTAACGGTAAATAATAACAAATTGTCAAGAAACAATAGAAACTTGACAGCAATCACCTACAATACGTGGGCAGCAAAACAAAGCACTTGCAAATTAAAGATATCCCACGCAAACTAAAAACTTTTAAAAAAGCTCATCCATCAACGCGGCGGGACTTAAGCGTTTTCCTAGTTTACTTATCAACCTCGAACTTGTCGATTGAATATAACAACTTAGAAAATATAATGGCATGCACAGCGCGATAGTCTGTCAGTTTGCGTGGCTAGTTAAGCAATTAATGATAGGTTTTTACTGTCGAACGACAAGTTGCCATATTCGTTATTATACTTACACTGTTATCGCTTAAGTTATTAGACACATTTAGAAGTAAAAAAATCAATCCCGATCGGGGTTCGAACCCGGGTCTCACACATTCCAGGTAGGCAACTTTTTCGCTTCTAAATTGTATTCAATATTAACAATTCCACCTACGGGAGTGTTTCCCGACTGACCAAATCGAGAAATTATTAGACACTGTTTCTGAAACTGTCTCCAAAGAACATTCTGTAAAATACATAGGCTAACAATTGTTTAATTTAAGTACCATGCAACTTGCTTGGTACAACTGTTGTGTATAAAAATTCTGTTCGTGGGGGTGTAAAGAAAAATCGCTTCGAAATCTGGCTCAACTTGCATTCCCCTCCCAAAATTTCTCTCATGTGAGTTTTTTTGTTTGTCTGCAATACCGTTTCCATCAATCTTGAATTTTCATTTGACTCATCATCCCTCCCACTATTGACACACCACTCTACTAAAAGTGGCCAACATAATATGAGAAATTAAACACTTCCAATGTCATCAAAGCAACTATTAACCTTTCGCGAATGTAATCGTTTTTGAAACGGAAACCCCCAAACAGTTACAGACTTGAATATGCTGATGCTTGTGCCGAATGAAAAACTCACCCTCTGGTTTTGAATTGATTGCGTTCTACTGTCGAATGTGACTGATGTGGACTAACCCACAGCCCTCTAAATCTAACGAGAGAGCCAGAGCCTTCTAAACTGGTCGTATCTATCTTTTGACCACACAGTTTGCGTGACCTATAGTACATTTGCATCGAGATACTCTTACGATTAAGATAAATGGGATTAAAAGTCCGGATGGTTGGTTTAAGTTCAATATAATATTAAGATAATTCAATTGTTTTTATTGATTTTACATTATTGATTTAATTATCAATGACACGTTCATTTCTAATAGGGGTGTGCGAGGAATCAAATTTCGAACTCTAGTATGTTCTACTTAAAATAAAGTATTTACAAAAAATAATGATTTTGGTGGAAGTGCCGGGTAACTTATAGCAAACTCATCCCGAAACGTTTAAATGGTGGAGGTGCCGGGTCGCGTTCGTGTGGGGGGGGGGGGGGGGTTGAAAACATAAAAATCGTAGGGCGCCTTTTCATTTTCTCTCTGACGAACCAACCCTGTTTAGCAATATCAATAGGTCCAGTATTTTGACACAATTTTTTATATATTTTGAAAGTTTTGAACTTTTGTTAGCACAAAAAATATTTCACTATTAGTTATATCGAAATTTTTATGTTAAGTTGGATGAGCGAAGCGAAGACTTCAATCACTGACCCCCCAAAAAATTTAAATCGGTTGTTTGTTTGTTTGTTTGTTTGTTTGTTTGTTTGTTTTTTTTTTTTTTGTTTTTTGTCTGTTTGTTCGCACTATTCCGGGCAAACGGCAAATGCGATCTTGATGAAAATTAAAGGGGACCTTCGAAATCTCTGAACTTAGACGTGCCACGTTTTTGGGTACAATCGAAGAAATATTTCTCATGAATATCGCACTTTTACGATTTTTTTTCGATTTTTAGTGCGATATTTTTGTGACATTTGGGCCGATTCTGACCAAACGGGTAGGGCTACAACGTTCATATTTCACATGGACATTAAGGTAATGGTGATGTATTGCTTTCTGAAAGGAAAAGTTGAAAAAGTTAGTCAGAATCTATAGAAATAAAGCTTTTAATATAAGTTTTTTGACTTTTAGTGCGATATTTTCGTGCCATTTGGGCCAATTCTGACCAAACGGGTGGGCCTTCAACGTTCATATTATACATGGACATTAAGGTTATGGTGATGTAGTACCTTTTAAAAGAAAAAGTTGAAAAAGTTAGCCAGAATCCATAGAAATAAATCTTTTAGACAAGTTTTTACGGTAAATAATACCAATTGACAGGTAACAAAAGAAATTTGACAACAATCACTTTCAATGCGTAGGTAGCAAAACAAAGCACTTGCAAAAGTAAAGATATCCCACGCAAACTAAAAACTTTAAAAAGCTCATCCATCAACGCGGCGAGACTTTAGCGTTTTCCTAGTTATAATAATTTAATCACGTCATAGTTTGGCACTAATTATATTTGTACTTTGCACATTAATTAAAATTATCTAGAGAGAGAATACATTTGAAAATCAAGTACATGTTACTCTGCCTTTACTTTTGGATCCTATACAAAGTCTATACAAACAGATTTGCACCAGTAAAAACTAATATTGTAAGCAAAGTCAACGAGTCATAGGGGAAAAAAACGAATTACTCGTAATAGACTCGAAATCAAAAATCAGGACATTCTTAGCAAAATAATTTTTCAAATGTGCACATTGAAATATTTGAAATAAAAAAACAACAGTTATCGCAAAGAATCTTAATAAACCGGATTTCATGCTCATCCAGACAAAGCATGTCCGTAGCTCACAATAAGCACAATCGATCTTTCTCAAGGTGCATAATCCTGTTCGCCGAGATTATTACTTCCAAGTTTGTACCAACGAAAACCAACACAACAACAATATTATAAACCCATCTTGTCATATTCTAAGGATTGCCAAGTCTGCGTTTGACTAAGTTTCTAGACACAGATAAAACGAGCAAAACAGGAGACATGCGAAGATTGGCATACGTAAGTCTATGTCTTCTTGAAGTTGAGATACAATTCTGATTATGCAATATATGGCGGTGACTAAATTCTAAGTGACAAAAACAAACAGATGTGCTCGATTTAAATGCCAGATATTCATATTTTATATAAAGATTTACTTACGTCATCAAATACAAGCGACGTACGTAAGATGTGTACGATGAAACTGCCAGAGAATCGTTTTTACATCGTTGTCATTCTAGGGTGTGATGCAGTTTATCAAGGTAAGATTCTCATGCTCGGGATAATAAAATACCGACTAAGCACTCGAGGCATCGCTTGCGAGGAGAATGTCGATCTTTCTTCACAACTTGAAAGTATAAGTAGGATGAATACACATTCACACGGACTCACAAGCATACTCACATCATAATTCCACACGTATTAATAAGTTAAGTTATAGTTGACTGTTTAAATATATATTATATTGCACTCGTGGGACTTGAGTCCTGTTGTCAATTTCTAATAAATAATAACATAATTTCTATTAATAATAAAATTTGTAATTTATAAATAATTTATAAAAAATAATAATTTTATTCAAAATAAATAATAATATTATTTATTGAAATTTGGTTGTGTTTTGTGATGTGAATGTGAATTGGTTTATTTCACTGTGAATATTATCCTAAAGCGCACCGGAGTGTCAGCGGCGTCGGAGCCGGGGGGGCAGGGGGGTAGCTTGCCCCCCCTGAGCTTACAGAGGGGGGGCGAAAGTATCTTCTCGCCCCCCCTAGAAAAATGACAAATTAACCAAAATAAGGGCGCTTTTCGTTTTTTTATCTTTTCTTTTTTTTCGTTCAGCAGAGCTCCTTAACTACTTCTAAAACACAGAAAAACCACTTTAAAAACACGTATTTTAAAAAAAAATTGCCTGCGGCGCTGTTGTGGGTGTATCAAATACAATTACAAACATTGAAGTGTAACTAGCTTCGCACTTTCTTGTAAATATGGAAAGTATCTCAGAGATATTAGTCAGATATTGTATATTATTTTATGAGTTCGGATGTATCCGTAGACGGTGGATGTCTCTTGGCACAAACAGCTCCCCCCCCCCTAACCCGCAAACAAGCACAAATCGAGAGAAAGAGTAAACCGCTAAAACGTGTTACAAAGGAGAATCGTTCTCTCGTTCTCAGATATAGAGATTGACCACCAAATCTGTACTACTAAAGTTTGTAAACAAAACTAGTGATCGTCGCAAAGTGTTTGGTACTTTTCACCATCTTAAAGCTACCAATATTCAAGGCAGTGGCGCCGCGTATTCAGGGTGGGGGGGGGGGGGGGCCTTGAGCTCCCTACCCCCTCGAAATCCCAGCTTAAATGTTATATTCTTATAAAATCATCTAGGTTTACGCAAAAAGTTTAATTCATCTATTATCTTTTCTTTTTTTTTTGTTCAGCAAAGCCCCTTAACTGCTTCTAAAACACATAAAATCCACCTAAAAAATACGTATTTAAAAAAAAATTGCCTGCGGCGCTATTGTTGGGGGCACTCCCTCCATTGCGTTGTTCGTCCAAGCCCCTCTCTCCCGAAATACATTTCAGTTTACGCCACTGACTCAAGGACTTTAGTTGCATATTATGTAACCATATGTAACTATGGAAACGTGTACTTTTCCTGGTAAAGTTCGCCCCCCCCTGGAAAAATAGACTTCTGACGCGCCTGCGGAGTGTTAGTTCTTGAATGAACCATCCGCTTCGTACTGCGAGCTAAGATGATGGTGTAAACTAAGAAAATATATTACTAATCTTGCAGAGCTGGACGAGGAAGAAAATAAATAATGTCAGCAGAATAATGACGTATTTTCTTTAATAATCTTCTGATCGGTACTTGCAGCCATAAGAATATCTTTTCTTAACGTTTGTTTATTCACATTTACATAACTGCTACACTGTGAGCTGCCATTATAAATTAAATAAATACATTCATATTTAGAGTCTTAACCACTCAGATTTTCAGTGGAGGACATAAATTTAAAGCCGACCAAGCCAACCCTGTACGCGCCAACACCCTCGACGAGCAAACAATGACTAACTAGAGACCGGTTTATTTAAGAAGGAAACTCAGACGAATCAGCTGGACACGATTCCACCCGCGGACAACAACAGGGCTGAATAGGAACAACCTTGGATTTTTTATAACAATTTATTATTGTATTATAATAATTTTAAAATTGATAAATTTCATCATTGGGGTATAAAATATTGTTATCAGGGAGCAACAAACCCCTTTTTGTCCGTCCGTCTATTGAGTGTGCCACTTCTCACGATAAAAATACGGATTTTGTTCACATTGTTCTTCAAACAAAGATTACACAAACGTTTTTGGTGACCTGAAGTACAGGAGGCTGTCCTATATTTTCTTAAGGGTAATTTAAGCCCGGCACCCACACCAAAAATAGATTAACGTTGGAACATAACATTACGCATTTTAATTTAATGTTAATTAAAACATAATTTAAATTGTATGTTTTAATAGAAGAAGGCATCTTCGTTTGACCAGATTTATCATTTATCCGCCAAATAAGTCACACATGAACGATAATTTATCAAAGTATGTAAAAATGAAATATAAAGGCATAAATCCTAGAGTTTTCCATAAATTGATTATAGAAAAGGTAAAAAACAACCAAATCTCCATTTTTGGATCAATTTTATCATAAATTTAGTCAGAAATGCAAACATAGTTTGGTTATTTTATCCTTTTACTTTTACATGCTTCCTTGACCAATTTCACAAAGTTTGATTCAAATGTAATGATTCATAGCTAAAGGAATATGAAAGCACCGAACTCCAAATCAGTTTTACTCCCTCAAAACATTAAAACGTCCTATTTGTTGACTTTTGTACCCGTGCATACTTAAATATAGAAAAAAATCACAGTTTGTATTAATAAATTCTCTGGAACCCTCCCGTCATCAAATACTGATCGGCGAGTCATCGATCAATAAATATCCTCTAGGGTCGTGTTTTTGTTTGACGTTACTTGGCCCCCGATCGAATCAATCTCTTGTCCACAGCTGTTTGCGATTAGTCCGAACCACCTAGATGTTTTGTCCGCATCAATCTTGGACAAGTTTCAGTGAGAAGTCGTGGCTCCGCCCCCCTCGAGTAGGGCAGTTGACCGTGTGGTAACGAGGTACTCGAGTTGGAGATGTGTTACATTTCTCGCATTGTTCGCCGGTCATAGGAGTAAGATTATATACGGGTCTAGCCCTCTCAGTCATGGCGTCCATGATCATGGACATGAAATTCCGAATTTAAATCCGGGTAAATGATAAGTTTTTCGGTTTGACATTTTTTTATTTTTTTTTGTGAATTTTAAAAGAAATTTTAAAAATCCCAATTTCAATGGGATGAATTGTACCTTTATTAGAGAAGATCGAAAGAGTACATCCGCAAAAATTGCTAAAAATGTGAAAATTTTGGTTTTGCCCGGAAATGTAATATCATTGTAGTATTGCTGTTTTTTTAGATAAGCAAAATCTAAAATAAACAAAAAATTCAGAAAAAAATCTTCTTTTAGAAATGCGCTTCAAATTTAAATTTGAACTTAAATTGTAGCTTTAATTTCAAATCCAAAATTTGGCCCAAATTCCTTAAAAATGGTCCTAAAAAATATTGAAAAATATCAAAATACTCAGAAAAAAATTAGAAAAATGAATTGTTTGCTGAAAATGACTTAATTAGGACCAATTTAATTCGTGACTGAGAGGGCTAGAGACATTCAAGTATCTCACTGGACTCGTTGGAAATCAACGACTAAATTGGTCTTGAACGGGATGAGTTGCATCTATGTCATATGAAGAATTGAAATGAATATAATTTTGGACTAGCTAAGTTCAACTTTCTGTCACGAGGGCAATGCATTTGATCAGTTTGAACAATTACACATTTATACACATGACATTACTGTAAGTACGAAAATTTACGAAACATAAAGACTCGAGCGCGTGGTGTGTGTTATTTCATTTCAGCAGTTCGCTTAATAGTTTTGTACAGTCTAGTGTAAAATTAATTAATATATTAGAATTAAAAAAAAACATCTGCGAGAAAGAAACTTGGGAATTCCTTTTTATTTTTTGCAGATGATTTGTAAGTCTTTTAATTTTCATTTGTAAGTTTGGTAATTTAGTAACTTAGTAAAATATGTTTTTTATAATCTTTTGTTATTCAAAAATAGTAATTTGAATTAAAAATTTCTTTATTATTAATTATCTAAATGAATTTATCATGATGATGCAATTTCTGTTGCGTTCAAGTTAGTTCCAGTCTTAATCAGTGTTGTGATTAGATAATTTATTTTATATGCAGATTAAGATAAAGATAATATAAACAAATTATGGAGGTAATTTTGCTTCAATAAAAGAAAATAATCATCGCCGAAAAAGCTATTTTTTTTACCAACTTTTGCCACCATTTTCAAATAAACGGAATCTATGAATAACATAGGGTGTAGTTTAACTAGTAAAAATAATTTTTATTTTAAAAAGGGATTCGTCATTATTTTTTTCTAAAGTTTGGTTATCTAGCAATTTTATCAAAAAAAAAGATTATAAAAAGCTTAGATGTGATAAACTTTATTTCATCTAATTAATTGAAAAAAGATAATAACTAAAAACTTTTCTTGATAATATCTAGATACATTTTCTGATAAGTGACAACACTGGTCTTAATCTGCCTGTGCTCAGCCTATCAAATGCATAAGCACAGAAACAAATCGGTAAGCACACAGTTTACAATTTAAAAACCAAGTGTGATTCCTCGCCAAAGAAGTTTGGCACAGATCTTCACTTCGAGGAGGTAGAATTCAACCCATTTCCTTGAGTTCCAAGCTCCCCAAGGCCCAGGTTTAATTTCAGTTCGCCACGTAGTTTTTACGTCACGTATTAACTATTTGTTTGTCGGTTTCCTTCTCTTCTCTAGCTGTGTTTGTGATAACGAAGAGGGGCTTATTTGCATCGCAAAGCAGCGCACTCGTCCCCCCCCCCTTCACCCCACTCGTTCCCTGAATAAACTATTATCCCTCGTTTCCCACTTGATTTTCCAGCAGTTCCCAGAACAGATTCTAGAGCTTCCTTAGCAATAGTTGAGGCACTGTTGAGAACTCTTAGAGATAAGATAGAGTTACAAGAACTAGTTATCCGGTTGTTAATACAAGGGCATCATGGACACTATTACGGATGAGCGTTTTTAGTATATTAAAATACTCTCTTTCCTAGCTATTTACATTGTCAATTTAAAAAAAATTTATAACTTAGTGATTGTTATCACTATGGTAATACCAACCTTTGAGTCGACTCAACAATAACAGCAACAACAACAAACAAACGTGTACCTGGGTATTTTTTCTCGTCTTGAAAAATTGATGTATTCGCTTCGTTTGATACGCTCGATACGCTCATTCAAATATCACGATTTACTAATAATACCTGTTGTATATTGTACTATTTTGATTTTGGTTATTATACAATTTACCAATATTTTCATTTCGTTTGTCATAGTAGTAAAATTCATCTTGCTAATGTAAAAAAAATGAGTCATATTGTAGCCTATTTCAACTCAATTTCGACATCGACAAACTTAAACTCTAGCATTGGCGTAGATATTCATTACAAAAACATCCAGCAATTTAAATCATAATATTATTATTATTACATCACATAATAAGCGTTCAATGTATTCTAGGAACTACACCATGCATACTAAAATGCACACATTCATTTATTCATTTACACAAACTAATCATCAATATCGCGAAACTATAAACAATATTTTAGATTTGTAAATGTTTTCTTTAGTCTACGGATTAAGCATTGATCACACTTTCGGGACATTCTCCATTGTAACTAAATACAAAATAAAATAAATAAAAGTATAAAATGTCTTCGGAGGTGATGTAACGAATCAACAGGCATTCCACGTGTGAAAATTCGATTCTAAGAAGGGTAAATGTGTCGTGGAGTGGATGAAGGAGGTGTAGGACCTTCAGGCAATGCACGTTGCTGGAATATTAACTCCCATTGTAAGGCTAAGTCTGGGCTGGTCGAACTACAGGGATACCCGGGATAAAGTTCGGGAGACGACCCCGATACAAGGTACAACTGGTCTCAGGTAACTGGGCACGTCTACTCAAGGTCAAGAGACTGCATGCACGCCGGCCAACGTAGACAATCTAGACAGAACGGGTATCACATTTGGTGATGTTATTAAGATATCTTATTACTTACCGACAGTGTTGGCTCGGGCGCTAAGCGCTCGACTCTGATTCGGGAGGTCCCGGGTTCGAATTCCGTCGAGACCAGCAATCCTGACTGAAGGTTTTTCCCGAGGTTTTCATCAGTCGTTAAAGCGAATGCAAGGGATTGAGTCCTCTTAAATAGCCCTCGGACATCCCTTCACAATTTTCTATCCGCACATACCTAGTTCACTTGAAGAGGGGCTAATTGCACCCTATAACAGGTTTCCCACGATAAAAATTTAAAAAAATTATCACATATCAACAATTTATAATTTATGTGTATTCCACGAAGGTAGTATTTTAATACTTCTCGCTAGAGCGAAGCATCCTTCGCCGCATCGCACGGCTTCCTCCGATGACGCGGAATGCAGACATGTATACCCAAACCGGCGTCGGTGGTATCAGCGCTCGACTCGACACCCTCGCAGGGGCTTACGTGCAACGTCTTCACGCAGGCGGGAGGAATGAGCTTCACGACCTCGTTTCGCGTCCTCGAGCCTTCAGACCTCTACCCCGCTTCAAGTACCCTAATCCGCCTTTTGCCTTTCAATTCGTCTAACTTGATAAATGTCATGTTCTCTTGTTGTCTTTGTTGTAATGTTAATCTGAACTTGTAACTCTGTAATCACTGTGTCAGGCTACAGAGGGCCACACGTGCCCTGCATTAGCCTTCCTCCAGGTCAAAAATTCAATAAAATAAAATAATGGAATAAAATGATTTTAAAAAATGCGATTACAAAAGTTTTTGTTGCCTTGTTGGTAACCTTGTTCTTAAAATTCCCGCTCTTATTATGCCAGCTTCGCTAGATGTGATACCAATGTTACGGAGCAACAAATGTCATCGTTTCTTTCGCACGCTTCATAATTACTCAATTTTCTGATATATTAAACAAGACTTAGTTTAAAAATCGTCGTGTGTGTTTCGAAAACAGTTTTAAAAGACCGTTATTTTATTATTTTTTGCCAGTCCGTTGGCTATAGTGAGAGGACGACAGTGCTGCGATCCCGCAGCGAGTGCCTCTCATTGATATTAAACATCTTCAGTAGGCCAGATCCACAGCCATTGGTCCACTGGCGTGCCAATTAGCAGCCATCTTGAAATTACTGTTTGCATGTTAAGTAGATGGGAGCGATTATAAGCCCCAAATATTTTTAAAGATGGCCGACAGTTTGGCCGCTGAGCATATTAGCCATTAACACCAAATTATTTCTAAATTTCCTTTTGCAATAACTTCTTATTGTTTCTGTTTGTGCAATCCCATGCTGCACAAACTAAAACCATATCAAACAATCTAGTAAAATACTTTATTGCATTAAAAAAAGCATAAATTAAAACGCCAAATCGCAATTTTGAAATGGTTAGATTAACGCTTCAATTTGGTACGCTCGCACCTGTGCGGAAGTATTGGAGACTGCGGATCTAACCTACTTTAGGTGTTTAATATCTATGGTGCATTCCCATGCTGCACAAAATTAAAACCATATCAAACAATCTAGTAAAATACTTTATTGCATTAAAAAAAGCATAAATTTAAAACGCCAAATCGCAATTTTGAAATGGTTAGATTGACGCTTTCAATTTGGTACGCTCGCGCCTGTGCAGACTGCGGATCTAGCCTACTATAGATGTTAAAATATCAATCGTGCCACTTTAGTTGAGACCGCCTATACTTGCCCAAACTCAAGACAACTGTACCGACTTCCTTCCAACTTCCCATGCTAATGTTGTTGCGTATATTGAGATATAAGCCACAGGCATTTAACAAGCGCGGAAACTCCGAGAACATTTAGCCTAAGTACAGCTCTCCACTCGTCCTTGTGGTTAAGGAGTGATTCCTAGCGGGAATCCACGTTACATCCCACTAGAAATAGATTGTTATCGTCTGTCTATTATCAACGGCTTCAGGCTTACGCTCAATAATGTTGTAGGCAAGATAGCATTTGTAAGGGCTGTGCGATTTAGAGCACGTCGATTCGTTACTACTTCAAACATGAAAAGTATACACGCGTAACAAGGCGCATTCGATGTACAAACTAAACAACACATCTTTACACACATTACATCTTTTTTTCGTCTTTTTTTCATCTTTTTTCAGAATAACTTTGACTTTAAAAGCATATTATTGAGAATTATTTGATTTTTAATACGTTAATAATGAATGATTATAAAAATATTATAATGTTCGCTGTTAAATAAACATAATCAGATCTGTGTCGATGGTCTTTTGGGTAAGGTATATCACTGTTTCCAATTCACGAAGTTCCGGATTCAAATCCTCCTTTTATGCGGAGATATTTTTAGCTTTTAAAATGTACACTGGTTATTTGAGCCATCCTATAGCAATGAACCGCTTATTATCAATTTAAAAAATTTATTCATAAATATATGATCAAAAACCATATTTTTCATAATTTTTACTTTTAAATCTAAATACGCAACCGAAGTTTCAAGTTGTATTGGAACAGTAAAGCCCATTCCAAAACCACTCAATGGACTGATATCAATATTAGTTTTTACT
This sequence comes from Sweltsa coloradensis, assembly GCA_024449915.1. NCBI lineage: Eukaryota > Metazoa > Arthropoda > Insecta > Plecoptera > Chloroperlidae > Sweltsa > Sweltsa coloradensis. The sequence continues at coordinate 102,457 of JAMZAV010001910.1, forward strand.
TTCTTTCTTTCATTCTTTCTTTCTTTCTTTCTTTCTTTCTTTCTTTCTTTCTTTCTTTCTTTCTTTCTTTCTTTCTCTCTCTCTTTCTTTCATTCTTTCTTTATATGTCCTGTTCAGTTAAAAAACTGATTTTCAAAGGAGGGCATATAAAAAATCTAATTACACAGATGCAGACACAACAATGAATATTTGAAATACTTATATTACAACAACAATGCATTAAAACACAACAATTTTGGTAACAAATTCAAAAAGGTATTAAATGCGATTAATTAATGAACCAAATATAAAAAAGGGGAAAAAAGAAAGAAAAGAAAAGAAAGAAAGAGAAAAGAAATCAAAAGAGAAAGAGATAAAGAACATTAACACAAAGATGTCTATAAAAATAATATTAACATAAATGTATAAGATGGCGTGCTGTATGTGTGTTTGAGTGGTTGATTGTGTGAGTGAGTGTAAGTGTAAATTTAAATTGAGAGTGCATGAATGAGTGACTGAATATATTAGTGAAGTTAATTATCGGTTATTTCAAAGTGATGCATATCACTATTGTGCAAATCGTACTGAGGCAAAAGGTTGTTATACTGCAACCTTATCAAACAGGATTACTTGTTCATACCTAATAATCCAAACCTAACTTTAGCCCAAATCGCACCGATCTATTTCGCTAGATTTCCGTCAATCTGATAATTAATCCATGTTTATCCCGTCACCATTTCCACTTCATCCCTGCGACATTGTTTTCTCTGCATTCCCAATGTCTTCTCACACCCCCGCTTGCAGAAATTAATTCCCTTCCATGTTTTCACATGGTAACGCCAATGAGTAGAATCAATACTCAACATTTGATCGCTTCGGATCTCGGATGGTGTTTACGGAGGGAGCCGCGTCGAGACCAAGGTAAACGTTGAAAGCCTCGACTTGGAATCAGACGTGTTATGTCGTCGGGAAGCGGAAATTGTGGTTCGAACGTTCGAGACTAATTCGTGTACTAGAATAGATTAGACGAGACGTAACGTGTACACACGAGGGCAAAAGTAAATCATTACCTTGTTTACACAATAACTCAACTATACACATAACAAAGAATAAAACTATATTTTAACGGGTATACTCGTAAAAATACAAATCATTTTACTATTCCCTGTAAACAATTTTTTAAAAATGTAACATAATACAGAAATGTAAAAATCACACATTAATTATTTTATCGAATAGTTTCTGATTGAAGTTACTCATTATACAAATCTAAGCATTTGATTAATAAATTGATATTTTTTTTAAATTGTAAAACATTTCTCAATAAAAAAAATCCAAAAAATCATGTTAAATAAGTTTTAAGTCCGGCTCTTGATTTGTGGTCAAAATTTACAAATTTTTGTGTGACCAAACGGGATAAAGATTTGAAGAAGAAGATAAAATTTGTAATTTGCATCACCGTTCTTAGTATGCTTAAAAGTTATCATGATCGATAAAACATGTTGTAGATCAAGAAGTTTGAGCGATTTTTTCTATTAGAATCCTGGCGTTCCAATGCTCATTTGATTGGGATTTTAAACTTCATATAATCGTGCACAATTCTGTTAATTTCATTTCACGATTATATGTTTCAGAAGTGTTTGTCGACGCAATATCTATACGTAGCCTTGAGCGCCTGGTGAAAAACAAACGCAATTTTAACAAGGCTACGTTAGAGAGCGTCGAATTTATCATGTATTTTTAATCGCCTCTGACAAAAAAACATTATTACAGTTCAAAATATCAATACTCAGGTTCTTCCATAAAACATCGAAATAATTTTTCTCTTTAACGCCCTACAAATATTGAGTCAAAAGTTGCCAACTGGCAAATAGCCCTTAGACTTGCTTTTACAGGATACCAGCGTTTTCATTTAATTTCTAAAACCGATCATAGAAATTAAATCATTCGTTTTTTTCTCTCTACTTAAACTGTTGAACCCATTATTCGATCAATTTACACCGCCGAATGCTTTGTGGTTTACGATTCAGATAATGGTATGTAATTTTATAGAGCCATGACATATTATGCCCAACAGAAGCTGTGATTTCATCGACCTCACACTCGCGTATTATATATTTCAACAACAAGAGAGTTTTCCGACTAATTAAATGTAGAAGTAAACTCTCGCTCATGTCTGCGTTAGTAATTGCGTAAAAAATTAATAGTTAGTCGGTAGAAAGGCAGAAGATTCGTTGCAAAATACCCAAATGATTAAAGTTGTAATATCTCAGATTGTATGACGTATAATCAAGTTTTACTCTACGAGTTGTTTTCTAACTTCGTGTATTTTTAAAATGCCAAAAAATTCCAATATTTTACTACAAAATCAGGCTTTCCACTTGGCTTTGAGGATAAGTTAAGCATCGTATTCAAATGTTTTAAGTGCAGGCATAGAATTAAAATGTTTCTAAAAAGCTTTATTTACATTAAAACTGCAAAATCAGAACACATCGGTTTTTGGCGGAAATTAAGAATATGTAACAAAATATGCCAATTTTAAAAAAAAAATGCTAATTATAAGTATTTAAAATAAGGTGCCCCTGTAGATAATATTTATCTTTCACATTACACAAATACATTCAAGGTTCAACTCTTGGTTTAGCTTACAAATCACCATAGCCGTTCGCGAAGGCACATGCGATTATGGCGCTGGTCTGAAGCGCATGGCTTTACAAAGGACGTGGGTTCGAATCAAGCTTTAGGCCAGGGTTAATTGTCATCGTCTATCACCGACATTTCTCTCCACTCATCGTGTCAATTAAAAGAGACTAAAGAATAAGTTTTTTGTCCCTAATAATTAACTTAGAAGCTTCGCAAACGCTTTTTCAGGCGCGTTGTTGGATGAGCGTAATTTTTTTTTAAACGAAAAAAGCGTAAAATTGCGATTTTTATAAGAAAAAGTTTTTCGATTGCGCTCAAATTTCACACCAATATATTAATTTCTTAATATTAAGGTTCTGTTAGAAAACCATTGCAATCGGATAAAGCATGTAGGTGTTATAAGTCGAAGAAAGATTTAAAAAATCGAAAAAATCGTAAAATTGCAATTTTCATAAGAAATAATGTTTTGATTGCGCTCAATTTCACACGAATATATAAATTCATAAAATTAAGGTTATGTAAAAAAATCAAAACAATCGAATAAAGCATGTAGGTGTTATAAGTCTAAGACATTATAAAAAAAAAATCGGAAAATTGCGATTTTCTTGAGAAATAATTTTTCGATTGCGCTCAAAAACGTGGCAGTTCTAAGTTCAGAGATTTCAAAGGTCTCCATAAAATTTCATCGCAATTGTAGTATCGGTTTAGCCGGAATCGTGTTAACAGACATACAAAAATACAAAAAAAAGAAAGAAAAAAAACATTCCGTTTTTTTCTCTAGTGTAGTGAAATGGAATCTTCGCTTCGCTTGCTACGCTCGCTACGCTCATCCAATTAATAATTAATTTGTGTTTAGAATCTACCCACTCAGTCATATACCTTTAACTGATTTTCAGTGGGGGACAGTAAACCAATTAAAGCGACCAAACCAACCCTGTAGGCCCCGAAGCAATCGACGAGCGAACGATAACCAACCAAAGATCGATATTTGTAATAACAAATATAGCAATCAGTGGTATGGACAGTGCGAACACCCGCGAATCAACGCCAGAATCAACAAGGCCGATATAGAACAACTTTAAATTTATTATGTGCCTCGTTGCTAGGACGGCTCTAAAGTCACCGTTTACAAATTCTTAAAGGGGCTATTAACTCAAAAAAATATTTTTTACCACATGATCTATCTATAGCACAATACTACACTAAAATGACGGTTTAAAAAATTATATCTTGTAACTGTGATTTAACACGAATTTTTCAATTTTTTTGATCCAGAAATTTGCAAATATTGGTGTTTTGGGAAATTTCTTAAATCGGCTTTAACCTGCTTCTTTTTTGGCCCACATAGATACTAGAGCATAGTACCAATCTAAAATGACAATTTTTTACATTGTGTCTTGAAACTGTGCCAAAATATACCCTCAAACATGCAAAAATATGTATTCCAAAATCACACCCCATCTTGGTAATCAGCATATTTTGACCGAACTACTTGCCCAAATTACAAAACAAAATATAAAGAATTTACAGAAATGGCCGTAGAGTACGTCAATAATGGTCAATATTTTTTTGGATCAAAATCCGTCAAGGTCACGGGGCATAAAGATCGTCCCCGTGTTATTTCTTATCGGAGATTTTTGCCGATGGGACCTAGCTCGAAATTTGTCATGTTTGACAATTTTTTGGGAGGTCATGGTGGCCCCAATAATTTTTCTGTTAATTGATTAATTCATTACTAGTTAGCCTGAATGAAATATATTTTTTGAGTTTAGCACTTAAATACCCCTTTAAGACAAGAACTGATGGACTTTGAAGTTACAAAACTTCTATCTTTAGAGGGAATCGAACCCTGGACCATCTACATTGGAAGGAGAGACGCTTCCAAGACCACAGGACCAACTAGCCGCACATGCCGGAAATGTTTGGCGACCCTCGCTCGGTCCAGACAACCGTATCTCTCATGACGTACAGATAAAGAGATTACAATTAGCCGATATGAAGTGAGATCCGACTGTGCGGTAAGAATGTTCAATTAGCTCCCCGGGAAGACGGGAGAGAACTAACAGTTACCACTAATGAGACAGCGACCGGGAGAACAGATGCACATAGAGAGAGTCGACCGTTGCATTGTTATTCCGATGATCCAGTCTTAGACGGAGCGAAGGGAGAGCTGTTGTAATCTGGGTAGCAGCCATCTTCAGGATTACTTTAACATTAAAAAAATCATTATAATAAACTTGATTGAAAGTAAATTAAATTTTATTTTAGTTTGTTTTAAATATATATTTTAGTCGTGTATAAAACACTCCAAAAATCCGTATCCTGCAGAGATGTTTTATTGACGAAAGATAATATCCATCAATTCAAATACTGAATGTTCTCTTTCTCATATCTCAATCGTAGTTTTTCAACAATTATTATAGATCAAACAAATGATGATAGACTTTAATTGTTTTATTTTTGTCAAATGCAATTTCTTTTATTTAATTAATATGTTATATTATTTATATAAAATAACGCTATGGAAAATATCATGTAAAATCTTGCAAAATATTTCTTACAATTGTTTAAATTGTGAGACTCAACATGGTTTAAAAACCGATGCTTGTCAATTTGGGCATTCAAAATTCCCTACACCACCCACCACTACTCTTCTTATTTTCTCTCAAGATAACAAAAAAAGTTGGGTAAAAAGTAAACACAATTTTTGCTTAACTTATTTTCCAAAAACTTGATGTGTTTATAATAGTTTAAAATTAAAATGTGTTGAAATACGTGACAATTGGTCCGTCCTACAACAGCATCAAGTCTCAGCCTCAGCTTGCTATAAACAAGGCCTAATATCGTGTAAATCAGGATAAGGCCCACACATAATCTAGAAGCCACAAGAAATAGCGCAAACCTTAAAGAGATGCCTTCGTGTTTAAATTCGGCGATAATCCTACACCCGCTTAAAACCGTTCCCATATTAGTAGCAGGTGTATTAACCATCACACATTTCATGGGGCACCGTTGCCTCACGTAGTCATAAGCCAAGTAATGACCATTATTATAATACTCATTGTTAGTCATGAAGATTTATTCCCGCACGGGAGGCGGCGTTGTTGCATTGTTGTAACGTGGCTTTTAATCCGCTATAAACGATGGAGATATTAATATTGATTAGGGGAAGTTTATTTGATAATCGCATGAATTGCTGGAGGCCGTAGCTTTAAGAAGCATTTTCTACACCGTGAAATAAGCGTTGTTAATGTTTAGTAGGGCAAAGATTCATCGAGTTTTTTTTCTCTTTTTTCTTGTTTGTGGCTTAGTTGCCTCGGTTATGAAGCAAATTATCTGAAAGCTTGCAGCCACTGTAAATAAAACGCGTTGAAATAAGGAATTGTTGGATGTTTTACCGTTGAAAAATAGCTTGAATATTACGGAAGTTGGAAGATATAATGTGCAGGATGATCAACTATTTGTTCTGTATATTGCAATTCCCCCCCGACCCCAAAAGAATTTAATACCGTTCAACATTACATCTTGTTTTTTTTAAAACCGTATAATAATAATGATGCAGTGTTTAGTCCCGTGAACTTGGGTATGTCCACCACTTAACATGTCCTAATTGTAAAGAATTATCTCACATTCTATTGTGAGATTCCATGCTGCTACGATTTACTTGCAAACACCTGCATGGTGTGATTGTAAGATGCGTGAAAAAGCCTAGGCCTATGCTGGTGAAAGATTTGTTTTGTAACATGTCCAACTGTGCTACTGTTACATGGCACCGTGGATAACTAGTTTAGGGACAGAGAGAGAAAGAACAACAAGTATTTAAGCATATATTTTTATCGAGACACGTACCGTAATATTGAGTACATGTAGGCATTGAATAAGTAAGCTTTAGCAACGGTGCCTGTTAGAGATATTTGATACGTTGCGTGTGACAGTTATATGTATTTTAACACTAGGCTACAAAGATTTAGAACGCTAGGTAGTAGTTACTAGTCGTCGAGATGGTTGGTCTTCAATGACATGTGCTCGGTGTCGAACCAACATAAATCTTCTTTCTCCAGATCTGCGTCAATGTCTATTCATAATTATACTCAAAGGGGTATTCAATATTTAGCTGTGGCATTAAAACTTTTAGTTGTGTTACATTTTCACTCAGGTACTTTCCTTTTTTATCTTCAGATATGTACAAAAACTTCAGCTCAGGTAGATTCGTAGGTATTAGAAGCATTGCATCTTGAGCCTTCCGGCCATAGAAGCCAAGTTTAAGTACCTGTAGCTTCGTGCATCTTGTGATGACGCTTGTTAATCCCCTCTCACTTATATAGCGCCCACAACTTGCACCTAGCAACCCGAGAACTCGTAGATTCTGAAGGTGCGCGATGATGGTCATCACCACTGCGTCTGACAGTTTGCAATAGATCAGATGCAAGGACTCGAGGTTCCTCAAAGCGGGAGATGAGAGCATTTGTATCCAGGTACTGGTAGGCGACCAGGAGAAAACAATCTCCAGATGGCGCAGGTTGGACATAAATCCGATGTTTAGTATAACCTCAGATTGTCGAGACATGTTAATGTTATAAATGACACCAAAAGTCTCCAGGTGGTCGCATTTTTGCAGCGCGGAGAATGCTTCTTGAGTCCAGTAGGCATTGCTTAGTTTTAAAGACCGAAGAGTCTTACAGAACCTGTTGCACATTCCAATGATCTCGACGTCAGATATAGGCCTAAATACATTTTCATCCAATTCTTCTTTCCAGGGGGGAGGCATAGTACTGTTCATAATCAAATGTATTTCTTCTAGGTCTAGACAACTGTTCACAAGTTGCATTAAACCTTTTGAACTGGTAATTCCAAATACAACATGCAAAATTCGCAGTTGGGTGAGGTGAAGTTTAAAGTTTTTGTCCAAATATTTGCGGCGCACGCAGCATCCGTTTAGTTTTAGTACTTGTAGCTGACTACAGTTTTGCAATAGAGTATTCATAACTGTTTCTTTAATTCCGTTCTTCATCCGACCCCCTTTCTTCAGCACTAACGCCCGTATCTGGGTATTGTTTAGGCTTACCTCTTCTAAGATGGTCTCCATGTCACTACGGTTGACCAGTGTGAGTTCTTCAAGCCGTTTAGCTAAACCCAAGGATCTTGATGACAACCTCTGTGTTTACCTCGCCTTCACTGAATGTAAGCGACCTATAAAGGGATGCGTCTTGATGTAGATCATGCCATAGCGTACACACCTTGGATATATTCTCGCACAGTTCTACCGGAGTCAGGTACGAGAACACTTGAAGAAGCACCTCCTGAGGGAGGCTGTTTATGTTTACAGATGACTCTTTAGTCCTGGGACCTCTGAGAGAAGCTAACGTAGTTGACGCCATCTTCTCAAATAACTGGCCTACCCATAATAAACGACGGCAGTGAATGAGTATATTTCCCATTGCATAACTAACTTGCATGTAAAATAAATTCCAAGAAATGAAATGTCCATATTAGGTCATTTTAATAATAATAACCTCGATTGTTTTGGTTTAATGTTTTGTTCACTGCCTTCTAAATTATTTGCACTGGCATCTTGTGAGGGTGTGAAGATTTAGAGGACCTTGGATCCTAGAAAAATCTTTAACGCATTTTTGTTATGTTTTCTACATGGTTGTGGCAAGTGGAGTTTTAGGCTCCTTATAGATAACGTTTTCACAATATTTTTGGTCGATAATTTTCGGTCGTATCGTATCGTACTATCGTATTTAGAGTATCTCAGGCAAATAAATGATTTTCAGTGGGGGAAATTGGATTTTGCGCCTACAAGCCAACCCAGTAGGCGCCGACACCATCGACGAGCGAACAATGATCAACTAGAGACCGGCATATTGAAGAAGGAAATACCGATCAATCAAGCTGGACACGATTACACCCGCGGACAAGGCAGAAACCTTAGAGTACCTCGTTGCTAGTACGGCTCCAAAGTCACCGTTTACATATTCCTAAGCTTAGAACTGATGTAATTGAGTCCACATCATATCCCAACAGAAACATGGAAATCATTGGAAGTTCACTGTCATGTCAGTTGATGATAGCTGAAAGATATCTTACAGATGTCATTGTAGGAAAAAAAGCAGTAGACGTCTTCAGCTCAACTTCAGGAACATTTTCATGAAATCACACATTGATACAATATTCTTTTCATAGTGTAATAGTTTAAATTATGAGAATAATTATGATTAAAGACGTTTAAATACGAATTTTATTTTGTGTATTTCAGTTAATTAAGATTTTGTGTTATTATTAGACTAGGAAAAAAACAAAGTCGTTGTTAGACGTGTGAGTGAGCCATGTGTCGAGTACCCCGGGACTTTGCCTTTTTCCCCTCTACCTAAGGCCTCTCTAGCCTATCATTGGCTAGAGAGGCGTATTATGGCCTAACAGTTGACTTGCCCTTAAACCAACTAAACTCAAAACCCAATTAATTATACATATATAATTAAACGAGGGAGCGAAGCGACTGTGTGTCTCCATTCAACTCAAACGGCGATTGTTTTGTGGGTCTGTGGGTCTATGTGTACATCGAAAATCAGCCGAATCGCTGAATAGATTGCGCTAAAATTTTAAATAGATATCCGGTATGAGTTAACTGAGAACTGCTAACAAAATCAGCTAGATACATTGCGATTTAAACCTACAAGAAATAATAAATTGAAAAATTGGCTTCCAATGTGTAGAAATTATTTTAACGACGATGGTTTTTATTTTTTGTTTGTTGTTTGTCTGGCGGTAGAAATGCAGTGCCCAAGGTGTATCGAATCTTGAACGCTCAAGTAACCCCCAAATTCCGCTCTGAGATTGAGTAAACCTTGCAATATTTACACGTATTTCGTACTGGCTATGATTTACATAGTATTGTCACAGATGATAGACTACACTGCGTTATATGCATTTCAAAACTTGTTTAATGATTTTAAAATACAATCTAGAAATTACAAAATTCTTTCTCGACCAGGGGATTGAACCCAGGTGTCTTTATGGCACTTTATGTTATATTATGATTAAAAATCTTTTATAAAAGTAGTTCTTTGTACCATCTTTACATAAAACGCTATTTTCACGCACCTCTACTCATTTCGTATCTTACAAAATATTTATAGATTATTTCGTAGCTACTTTTTATTCTTGTTATTATTAAAACATCTTACACAATTTCAATATTTATTGAAATATCTCACCATTTATGTACACAAATAACAACCATTTCAACAGTACTGTAGCCATGTTTAAAGGGTGTTACGTATTATTACAATATATTTGTCGTGTGGTGCGATTTTCCACACCCTCGCTGTACGTGGCCGCCTCGCTCTTATCTCTGTCAACAGACTATTCTAAGTAAACTGCTGCATCCAGTCCGTATCGTGTGATTACTCTTGTGTACTCAAGTGATTTGACTGACCGTCGGGCAGCCCGAGGACGTCTCTGTGTAACGTCGGTCTGTCCTCTGTCGCGCTGTGTAAATTAACGCCTGAGCCAAAACACGTGGACGTGGGCTATTTAGACATCGGATATACACTAATATCGGAGGCGAAATTGTCAGATCACGTTTCAAACAAGACATGACATGTACAAAAATGGATTTAATACGATATCATTTATGTAACAGTTTTCATATATTGTATAAAATCAAATGGTGGAGATAGTTGAGGCCTTTGTTTTTATTATCAACCGTTCCCCAAAATGTAACATTTTATTAATTTTATTATAACGATTAATTTTCTGATACGATTTTATAAACACTTAAGAAAGAATATTTTGAAACTGTATCGCCCTCTCACGGATCAAATGGACTATTTTAGACTTCAACTGGATCTTGATTCACTTTCAGAATTGTGTCGATCTCGGTTATTAAATCTTAATGTATCCAAGTGCTTCAGTATATTTTTGCAACAAAAAGAAACAGTTACATTAAATTTGAAATTATAGATCTTGGAATTATATTGTGACAATTTTGTCGTTTAATCAGCATATATAAAAAAAGTTCTAAGCGCATAAAATGTTCAGATTTATAAATCGGAACTGTGTGGCCTTAAGTTGAATACACAAATTTGGAATTTAAACCATGTCACAAAAATTGCTGTTATAGAGAGAGTGCAACAACGATATTTCAAACAGTTGTGCTTCAAGGCTAATAAGGAATACCACTGAGTAAATTATCTAGGTATGTGTTCTGACAACAAGCTAAGTACCCTTGAAAGCCGGAGGAAATTCATGGACATTGTTCTGCTCTTTAAAGTTGCTCTTGCTAATAACCTGCTTCACTCGCCTCTAAATCTAATTGAGTCATCACCCAGGCCACCAAGGAACACTCGAATTCATGAACTGTTTCATATTCCCTCCAACGCATTGATGTGAACAAGTATTCCTGTCTAATAAGGTTGCAGACTTTGTATAACAATCTTTTATCAATGAATAGGCCCAATTTAGATTTGCACAATAATAGTTATATTCATCACTTTCGGAAACAACTAAAAGAAATAACAATCAATTTTACTAACATCTACAGTCGCTCGTGCACTCAAATACAATTCACATCTAGGTGCGCTTCCGCGCACCGGGCCAAGCCACGCGCGGCTCCGCTTCCACTAAGCGCCTATTACCGCCGCCTACATTAGCACTTTACGCGGTGTTGCCGACGCGAAACCATGGGAGGTAGAAACCTTCAACTTGCTTAATCGATGGGATTGTACTATGAGATGACCCATTTCAAGTTTCATCCCGATCCGCTGATGCGTCTAGAAGTTATTGAGACGTCAAGATCTTCAAAAATACAAAAATAGTACTACAAATAAAAAAATTAAAAGCTTGGACGATGGATTTGGATTGGTTATGTTTTGGTTAGTCAGTAACGACAATTAAAAAAAATTCATCGACCAAGCTTTTAAATTTTGAATGGCGTCCGTTAATTTTGATACTTCCACATGTAAATGTTTCAATGAATTTATTGAATGTTTAAGTTATTTTTGTTAATATATTTATTCATAATTATAGTTAGATAATAACATGGATATTGATAGTTATTAATTTATTATATAATTAATAATTTATTTATTATTTTAAACAAAATAATGGGCTTGGCCACACTCCTAGATCTCAACAATTTATGCAGTTGAGCCATTTGTATCTTCTTCGTTTTCGGCTTGGCCCTTTTTTTTTGCAAGTTTTTGCATTTTTGTATGTTATTTACACTCACACAATCATTCACTCAAACATACAACAACACCACACACATACATTCATGTTTATTTAATTTTTATAGTAATTTTTATGTAACTTAGTTTACATTGTATTGTTGCGTTATGTTTGTATTGGTAAGGTTTGGTCAATTGCACTTGTACATTTGTCCTTGTAATGTGGCCACAAATAAATAAACAGATACACAAACATTGTTATGACGTTACCTTCAGGTATAATTTGATTCAACTATAACAAATTCTAAAAAGAAACAAATTATAATTAACGTCAATAACAACTTATTTACACTACTGATTTTCGTTAAGAGACTTGAATTTTAAGCGTACATGAGCCAACAGCTTCTATGAAGTGGTCATCAATAATGGTCAACTCGAGATTGATATTTGAAGTTGGTAATATGATCTAAGTAGCAGGGAACTATTCGCCCACCAGATTTAACAGGAAAACGTTTTTTATGGCTCCACAGTTACAATTTGCACATATTATATTACACAAGTAGTGCATGGTTTAGAACCATGTTAAAAGTTAAATACCTTCTGCCAGAAGAGAAGACATTGGAAGCAGGGAGTCTAGCCACTCGACTCATGAGCCACTTCTTGACTGTATTACCTGTAAGAAAGAAAACAATCTTTCAGATAGTTTTTATAAACATGCCTGGATATTTAAGAGTTCGATAAGAGCATATTATCTTGGCCTAACATGTATTGTAAATTCAATATGTTTTATAACTTTTCTCACGCATATCAATGAATGTATGTATTATTAGTTTATTACGGGGAATATTTAATTTAATCTCAATAAATGCAGGCATGCCTTTTCAAATTAATCAAAATTACAATTCATCGTCATGTTTCATATAATTCTTGGTTTACTTCGTAATATCTATGAAAATATAAATTTACTCTCTCAGTAACTCTTTTCTTTTTCAGTAACGCATTATTCCAAATCTGAGAAACAGTTTTTTTTTAATTTTTCTGTTTATCTCATAAAAAAGTTGAGTTATTACATTAAAAGTTGAAGTATCTTATTGATTCAAAACAGTACCTTCGTTTACCTTCGTTTTTTTATATAGCAAACTTTCTTTAACCATTATTTTTCAATCAAATACTTCCTCATTTTTAAGTTTAAACCCAATGACAACAAGTAACCGCTGATTTCACCACAATATTATTTATTTATGACTAGTTCGTTTTTATCCCAAAATATATTAAAATATAAGCACATAAGTAAACAACTATCAAAACTGTTGACGATACGGTTAACATGATTAACCAAAAGTATAATTAACATTCAAATATTAAAGTTATCAATGCATTTTTTCATGATTATAGGTACATACTAAATGAATGACGATAACTTGTCGATCGCGACAAAATAAAAAAAGCTACAAATAAAAATAGATAAACTCGTACACACTACATACTATCACAAAAATTCTGAGTGTCATTGAAACACATTCTAGCCCTGGGGGTCTATATATTTTAATAATTCGTTAATGTCGATTGATAGATTTAATAACTAGGAAGCTTCGCAAACGCTTTTTCAGGCGCGTTGTTGGATGAGCGTATGTTTCTTTAAACGAAAAAAGTGTAAAATTGCGATTTTCATAAGAAATTAGTTTTCGATTGCGCTCAAATTTTACAAAAATATATAAATTCATAAAATTGAGGTTCTGTGAAAAAACCATTATAATCGAATAAAGCATGTCGATGTTATAAGTCGAAGAATATTTTTTTAACGAAAAATGCGTAAAATTGCGATTTTCATAAGAAATATTTTTTGATTGCGCTCAAATTTCACACCAATAAATTAATTCATAAAATTAAGGTTCTGTGAAAAAATCATTACAATCGGATAAAGCATGTAGGAATTATAAGTCGAAGAATGTTTAAAAAATATAAACAAATTTGTAAAATTGCTATTTTCATAAGAAATAATTTTTCGATTGCGCTCAAATTTCACACGAATATATAAATTCATAAAATTAAGGTCTTATGAAAAAATTATAACAATCGGATCAAGCATGTAGGTGTTATAAGTCGAAGAAATTTTTTAAAAATCGAAAAAAATCGTAAAATTGCTATTTTAATAAGAAATATTTTTTCGATTGCGCTCAAAAACGTGGCAGTTCTAAGTTCAAAGATTTCAAAGGCGTCCATAAAATTTCATCTCAATTGGAGTTCCGGTTTTGCCGAAATCGTGTGGACAAAAACACAAAAATACAAAAAAGAAAAAAAACATTCCGGATTTTTTTCTCCAGTTTAGTGAAATGGATTCTTCGCTTCGCTCGCTACGCTCATCCAATAATGAAGATAAATACACTTTATTATGAAAAAAACAAATGATTGGAATGACAATGATATTTGAGATTGGTAGAGGTGCCGGGTAGAAAAACATTTTTAACTCCATAAGAATAGCATTGTTGGTGGAGGTGCCGGGTAGAGAGAGAAAAGTTTTAGTTCCATAAGAATAGCATTGTTGGTGGAGGTGCCGGGTCCTTGATTTTATTATTTAATTACGGGGTATTTTTTCAAAGTGTAGTACACGTGGCGGTGAATTTACTAGGAAAACGCTTAAGTCCCGCCGCGTTGTTGGATGAGCGTAATTGGTGCATTGAGCTGCCTTGTGTTACGCGGATTTTCTGTTGTTCTGTGAAAAAATCATTACTAAGTTGAAGATTTTTTTTAAATTAAATAAAATTAAAATAAATTTACTTATTTTTTATTTTTTTATAATCGCAATTTTAAAAAAGGAAAAAAGCGTTATATTGTTAATTATATAAGAAATAATTATTCGATTGCGCACAAATTTTACACGATAATATTTATTCATAAAATTAAGGTTCTGTGAAGAAATCATTACAATAGGATAATGCATGTAGGTGTTATAAGCCGAAGAAATTAAAAAAATCGAAAAAAATCGTAAAATTGCGATTTTCGTAAAAAAATATTTTTAAAAACGCTCAAATTTCACATGAATATATCAATTCATAAAATTAAGGTTCTGTGAAAAAAGCATTACAATTGGACCAAGCATGTTGGTGTTGTAAGTCGAAGAAATTTTTAAAAAATCGAAAAAAATCGTAAAATTGCAATTTTCATGAGAAATAATTTTTCGATTGTGCTCAAAAACGTGGCAGTTCGAAGTTCAGAGATTTCGAAGACCTTTATAAAATTTCATCGCATTCGGAGTATCCGTCTAGCCGAAATCGTGTGGACAAACACACAAAAATACAAAAAAAAGAAAAAAAACAACATTCCGGATTTTTTTCTCCAGTGTAGTGAAATGGAATCTTCGCTTCGCTCGCTACGCTCATCCAATTATCTATTAATTATATCCACAGAGTTATTGATAGGGAAATTGACGTTTGTTTTAGTCAACTACAGGTAGAGAGAATTGAAGACAGGTGGACTCTCACCTGCTCAACAGAAGTATATAAAAACATAAATAAAGCAACGCGCAGCTAACTCCGTTTGTTGGTTCACTCCCAGGTCATTACGGGCAGCCGCCTGTGGGACCTTAAGCCAGGTCAGATCAGGTTAAGCCTCGGACGGAATAGCCAACGCTATCATCAAGGCCGTATCACACGAGGGGGAAGGCAGGATAGACAGGGGGCAAGATGAACATGTGGCGTGCCTTTCATTATCATAGTCGTGTTCCAATGTTTGATGTTTGAGTTGTGAAATAATAACATTCGAAAAATTAAAAACAAGTGTGTGCTTTCTTAACTGAAAGATAGTGTTTACATAAAACTAGCGATTAGGACGAGACGTGAACGAGAAAATGATTTGAACACTTCAAAAAGGTAGATAGACTTACATTCACATCCTACTTAAATATGCCGGTCACTAGTAGGTCATTGTTCGCTTGTCGATGGTGTCGGCGCCTACTGGGTTGGCTTGGTTCTTGGTTGGTTTTCAATGTATATTGTCCCCCATTGGAAATCAGTTCTGTGACATTTATTTATTTTAATTTACAATATTTTACTTAAATTATCACCAATAGTTACAGACATTAGTACTGTATCATGTATTCAGCTTAGAGAAAATATTTCATTATATTTGCTTACAAATGAAATCAATAAAAGACATAAATATAAATTGGACTTGCTGCCTTTCAATATTTATTGGATGAGCGAAGCGAAGACTCCAATTTCACTGACCCCCAAAAAATTTAGCTCGGGTGTTTTTTTTTGTTTTTTTTTGTTTTTTTTGTTTTTTTTCTGTCTGTTTGTTAACTCTCTACCAGGCAAACGGCATATCCGATCTTGATGAAAATTTGACAGGACCTTCGAAATCTCTGAACTTAGAGGTGTATTGTTTTTGGGTACAATTGAAGAAATATTTCTCATGAATATCGTACTTTTACGATTTTTTTTCGATTTTTAGTGCGATATTTTCGTGACATTTGGGCCAATTCTGACCAAACGGGTGGGGCTACAACGTTCATATTATACATGGACATTAAGGTTATGGTGATGTAGTACCTTTTGAAAGAAAAAGTTGAAAAAGCTAGCCAGAATCTATAGAAATAAAGCTTTTAATATAAGTTTTTTATTTTTTTGTGCGATATTTTCGTGCCATTTGGGCCAATTCTGACCAAACGGGTGGGGCTACAACGTTCATATTATACATGAACATTAAGGTTATGGTGATGTAGTACCTTTTGAAAGAAAAAGTTGAAATAGTTAGCCAGAATCCATAGAAATAAAGCTTTTAATATAAGTTTTTTACGGGAAATAATACCAATTGACAGGTAAAAAAGAAACTTGTCAACAATCACCTACAATGCGTAGGCAGCAAAACAAAGAACTTGCAAAAGTAAAGATATCCCATGCAAACTAAAAATTTTAAAAAGCTCATCCATCAACGCGGCGGGACTTTAGCGTTTTCCTAGTTATTATTAACCTGCTTAGTTGTGAAATGTTGTGATGATCCACTTGCTCGTTTCTTCGTTGAAGAGCGTGTGTACTGGTGCAACAATAGTTCGGGTTTACTCGTACGACACAGTCGGTCAAACACAGATGTGGTTTAGATAGCGATACAACTATGTACTATTTGTATAACGGACGTAAACTGGTGGTACTCATAACTCTGCATGGATTGCATAAGCTGATAGGATTAGGTGGAAACTAACTCCCCACGATATTAGAGACAATGATAGTCGAGAGAGCTGTATGTTGTGTGGTTTGTTGGGACCCTGAGCAACTATAGGATGATAAGGCACTGAAGAGGGCTAGCATTTGAACATCATTTTTAATATATTTTAATAAGCTGACGTAAGATGAATTAATCTCAAACTCGTTTTAAATCTAAAGCATCATTTTATTTTACAAGGGAACACACAAATACTATAAATAATTCTACTATTTTAAAATATTAAATATTAAAATTATATAAAGTAATAATGTAGCCTACACAATTACATAATTATGATTATTGGATATGATAAAATGACACAACGCAATCAAAAGGCTTTAACTAGGAAAACGCTTAAGTCCCGCCGCGTTGTTGGATGAGCGTGATCGGTGCATTGAGTTGCCAAGTGTTATGCGGATTTTCTGATGTAGGATTTTATTAAAAAATCGTGACCTTCTTAAAATACGATTACAATTATGCTTTATAGATTTAAAAGGAGAATAAACACTATTTAAAATCTTGTGTTACTGTAAATAAACTTGCATTTAAACATCGTAAAGAAAATCCTATTGTGTGTTTTCATGTGTTATAGTTGGGTAAAAGATTATAAAAATGTCGATTAAAATCAGCCATGTAGGATTACAATTCAATTTATCATCATTGTATTTCCATGCAATTAAATAAAATTCATAGCATCGAACTGTATACAACGTCAACGTTTATATGCAAGAAACGGAAATAAAATTAATGAATATTTTATCAAACTCATTTCCCCGTTAATTTTTTCACGATATTAACGATTTTTTTGTG